>ML782815.1:864281-874893 GCA_009831015.1 Picea engelmannii
GTGACCCATTTCTTAGGCTGAAAATCTAAATGCCGCACTTTGACCAAGGTACCTAGTGACCAAATTTTAGGACATCTACCTAGGTGGCAATTGTGGGCTGCAATTGCACCTTGATTGGATTTTGTGTGGCTATTGGGAAATATCTCCAGCTCTTTCAGGATATGCCCCCTTTACCCCTCATTATAACCAATTATTTCATTCTTCACTAGTTTCTCTTCCAGTGACTTTAGACCCCATTGTTGAGTACTATTGGAAGGTCCGGTGCTATTCGAGAGGAAGGACGTTACATCTTCTAGGACACGAGAATTTTTTTTCTTTTGATTCCCCACATGGACAAAACCCACTTACCCACATATATATTCTTCTTTTTCAAAACACATTTTATGTATGATGCACATCTGATTACAGTTTGATTTAGATATATATATTGTGTAACATTCAAACGCAAAGGCTCTTGTTTCTATATTACTCTCACTACTATTTTCACATATTCACACAACTAGTCGGACATCATAGGGGACCCACAGAACCCTCGTCATTCACGACACTTGCTAAACCTCCCTCCTATCTTAGGGGGAGTGTCTGTTCTTGCTCACTCATCAACACCTCCTTCACACACTCCTGTGAGTGCTACGGTTTTAGGATTATCTTTGCTTGGTTCTACATTACTTGGGTCCACATCCCAAGGTCATCCGTTCACCCGCTCTCCTTTACACGGAAACGTGGGTCCAACTTCCTCTCAAGGAGGAAGCACCAACCCACCTAGCCCCCCTCAAGGGTCAGGTTCACAACACACTCACACCATGGCTAGAGCTAATCCTTCCCCCCCACTACAGATGCCATATTTGGCCTCTCTCAACATACCAAATCTCAGCAAACTCACCAATGATCCTATATTGCATGATCCCACATGGCCTGCAATGCCCACCAAATTACCTTTGGACATACCAAAGTTTGAAGGAAAGGCAGTTGATGACCCTACCAACCATGTCATGACCTTTAACCTATGGTGATCCTCCAATAGCATTATGGATGATTCCATCAGACTGCGATTATTCCAACACACACTCACTGGCCCATCGGCCAAACGGTATGTAGAAGAAAAATCAGGGTCCCACGCAACTTTTGAGTCATTGGCCAAAACATTCTTGACCTTCTTCCAATTACCCATCTGCCATGACAATGGTCTAGAACTACTTTATAATTTCAAACAAACCTCAGCCACACATATCGCTGACTACATTCACGAGTGGTGTAGGCGACGTAGTTTGTGCAAAGTAGAAACCACCAAGCAACAGTGTCTCGACTAGTTTCTTAGATCACTTGTCTCTCTCCTCGATAAGGATGTAGCTTCCACCTTCCCTCAATATGAAGAGGAAGCCATCAGCAAGGCCCAATAGTATGACCTCATCTATGTACAGTCAGGGTATTTATACACTGTACTTCCTGATCTTCCAAAACCTGTGCCATTTGGCCAAGACAAACCTGGGATGTCTCACTCAGCAGACAGACTAATTGGTACCACCACTCACCACGGTCCACAACCCCAACCACCACCGATGTATGGCACACCTCAATGCCCGCTATCATACGGGGGCACTTCTTATTACCCCCCACCCCCTTATCAACAACCATACCCTGTCGCGATACCTCCACCCATCAGTGGACCACCGCCGGCACCCCCCATACATCCACCTATTCAAACGAGCTATGGTACCCCCTCTACCTCATCTTATAGTACTAGAAAAATCACTACGCCTTCCTATGTACCTTATGGATCGTTACCACCATAGAATCCATACTTCCTATTTCCTGGTCCCCCACAACCCATGGCTCCCCCCCATCCTCATGCGTGGGTGAATTTTGTTCAACCCTCTGTCGTTCAGCAATACCAGAATTTCGAATAGCTGAATATGGCCAATCCAACCCATCCATCGAACAATGCCAAGAAGAAAAGATGGAATAGGAATAACAACAACCCAGGTCAAGGCAGGAATCAACCCCAGTAGAACTAATCCACTGGGGGAAACCATAACCAAGGGAATCAAAACCCCCAGGGAGGCAATAATAATAAGCGCCAAAGGAGAAATAACAATAATGTTAAAACCAACTTCCCTTGTGCCCTTTGTGGTGAGTTCGACCATTACACTCATCATTGCCCCCAAATCACTGATTTCAAACGGTTGAAAAACTCTGGTAGTCTTCCCCATTCTCCAGCATCGCCTGCCCCTCAGCAGGCACCACAACAATACGTGCAAAAACCCCCTCCTGTCGTGCTGCAAAATCCTATTCCACATCAAGGTGTGATAAACAACCAACATGACACACAACATCCTCCACCTCAGGTGGGACAATACCTCAACCCCAACAATCCAACAAATCGCACAATTCTCTTCACTAGTGAGGAAGAAATCCTTCTGCAGACACGTAATCGTCAATATCATGCACCCGTTGAGTCTCCTCCTATCCCTCCAGAGACAAAACCTACACCGACGAGACCCCTGTTAGTGATTCCTCACCCTTCTTTCGAACCACCGCTTCGCATCCCTCGCATCCCAATGCGTAGGAATGTCCACAACCCACAGGCTAGGGAAGCTGATAACTATAGTTTGGTAGATGACTTAGCACAATCCCCGGCTGCCATGTCAGTGATGGAGGTCCTCTAGACTTGTCCTACTGAGCGGAAATCCTTACTTTTTTCCTTGGGGGTAGTCGACCCCATAGATACCCAACTCATTACCTTTGATCTTGACAGCAGAGAACCTCGCCTTCCCGCCTTGATCACTTTTCAAATACCAGTAAAAATATGGAACATCACAGTTCATTGGTGTATCATCGATGAAGGTGTATCTACATGCATTATGTCCAAAATGGTATGGCAGAAGCTTGGTTCCCCCGAACTCATACCCTCTGCCATCACCTTACAAGATTATGACGAACGACCATCATCTCCGGAAGGGCTCTTCCAAAATGTCCCCATTGAACTCAGCGGCAAGACTATTCTCACCGACATCAAAGTTATCGATGCCCCACTTGATTATAACATCCTGTTTGGTCGTAGTTACATGTACGCTATGAATGCAGTGGCATATTCCATCTTTCGGACAATGATGTTCCCTCACAATGGGAATATCGTTACTATTGACCAAGTCTCACATTACGATCCTAATCCATCTGCCAACATCGATAACATTGTTCCTCTCATTCACAGAAGCCATGAGGCATATCCACTCGTCGAGATAGGTCTGGGGATTTTTAAAGATCCATCATTGTTAGGAACTTACCATGGAGCACCACCACTCCTTCATCCTTCCAATCAAGTATGTGTTGTATCATCTAACGAAACTCACACAGAGGATACCCTTCCTCCTACAGAGGCTTCTATCATATCTGACGTCCCACTCATTGCAGAACCCTCCCCTCAAGAACCTCCTGCACACTCGTCGACCCCACCAGTCCACGATTCCACCTCTCCCCAAGGACATATTCCAGTTTGGGAGATAGTTCCCCAAGCCATCACCCAAATCCCCTTCTTTTACCCTCCACCAGGCATTGAAGCTTTTCAGGTAGATGCAACACTCACCCTACCTAATATGGTGTTAGCAATCCCAGTTTGGTATTTACACCCACCAGAGATGGTCCCTCGACCATCCCTCCCCCCAAAAAAAATAAGGAATCCCCATGATGATTCCCATACTTACTCCCACCACCCCGCCACTCACTAACCCCCCTGCCACAGCTGGGGGCAGGAGAAAGAAAAAGGATCCCACAACTCCACTTCCTCCATGCATCCAACCTCCTTGTGCACTATGTGAGAAAGAGGGACACCAAACCAACAACTTCCCATTTCTACCCGAGTTACGAAATTTAATCCTACTCAATCACACTCCCCCAACACTCGCCACTATGGCCAGTCCTGCCACTACCACCCCCCATTCCAGTAGTAAAAGGTTGCAGACCAAATTCGCTTGCACTATATGTTCAAAATATGGCCATTATACCCACCATTGTCCAGCACTGCTACGCTTTCAGCAGACATTAGCCGCAGTACGCCAGAGCTTCCAGAGCAACCCCAATCCTGCTACGCCCTCCTCCGCCAATATCACGGACATTCGTTATGTGCCCACTTTAGTCAATGAATGTATGAGACGCCCTTGCTCTCTTTGCGACTCATTAGCTCATTTTACATACCATTGTCCTATGATCCTTGAATACAGGCAACGCCAATTGACCTTGCTTCAATGGCCCGCAAAGTCGATAATTGACATTACCTCGTCACTAGTGGATCTTCATGTCATTTCTCCCGAACCCAGGGCCCTTCCAATGCCTCCATGGTTCTTAGATAACTTATCTGAGGATTCACCCCCCAACCCCCCCAACTCTCGCGCTCATTCCCCTATGGACATTTTACACCCAACTACCATAGGTACCCCTCAGTAATTCAATATATGGTTTATGTCGAGTTAACCCTCACCATATCCTAACATTGTTCCCCCTGCTTCTTCACCAGGGGGCAACCACACAACCACCGTCATCAATATCACTGCTCATGACCCCTTGTATTCCCGTCACTTCCAATGCGATGAAGAAATACTCGAAGATTTAAACCACCCAGACCTCCCCTGGGATGCGCTACACCACTGCACACTCTTCTCTCCACAGGAAGCCTCCATGCCTCCTAACCAAAACCCCATTTACGCGGTCGAAACCAAGGATTTTATCCCATCAGGGCCTATCGACTGGTTCAAAAACCCCATTCCTACCCCTGATGCTTTTGAAGAAGGCAACATGGCCAACATTTCCCCAACCATTAAAATCGACATTTCCATTAAAAATGGCATCGTCGAGGAAATCACTATTGGAGTTGCTTGCACTCCTCAGGAAATCACCGCATATAAAGCCCTATTCCAAGAATATCGGGATATTTTTGCCTGGTCGTACACATAAATGCCTGGCCTCGATCCCTCCATCTTCGAACATCGCATCGACACCTGGCCCGACATTACACCAGTTCATCAAAAACAACGACCGCTACACCCATCCAAAGCTGTGGCCATCAAAGCTGAAATTGATAAATTACGTGTTCTCAGGTTCATTTACCCCATCACCTATACCTCATGGGTTTCCAACCCTGTACCCGTTAGCAAAAAATAGGGCACTATCCGCGTTTGCACATACTTTCGCGATATCAATCACGCATGTCCCAAAGACAACTTTCCAATGCCTTTCATCGATCAAATTATCAACGACTGCGTCGACCACGAGGCTCTATCCTTTATGGATGGATTCTCTGGTTATAATCAGATTCAAATTCACCCCGCCGATCAGTATAAAATTGCATTCACTACCCCTTGGGGTACTTTTGCATATCATGTCATGCCTTTCGGCTTAAAGAATGTTGGTGCAACTTTCCAGCGGGCTATGACATACATCTTTCATGATCTGGCTCATATCATCCTCGCCTACTTGGACAACCTCACAGCTCGATCCAAGAAACACACCCAGCATCTTGAAGATTTACGAATCATCTTTTAATGGTGTCGTAGTACAATATTCGCTTGAATCCGCTCAAATGTGTGTTCTGTGTCACCGCAGGGTGCCTCCTCGGCTTTATCGTTTCCCAAAGCGGTATTACCATGGACCCCCTCAAAGTCCAAGCTATCACCGAAATTCCACCTCCCCAGAATTTATGTCAACTTCAAAGCCTACAAGGCAAAGCTAACTTTCTATGACGATTTGTCCCATACTACGCCATATGCGCATATGGTTTCCTTCGCTTACTACGTCATGACATCCCTTTTCACTGGGACGACCATGCCCAACAGTCATTTGATGATCTTAAAACAACACTCTCAAACAAACCTTTAATCAGTGTGCCTGACTACAATCACAACTATATCCTCTACGTATCAACATCAACTGTATCAGTAGCAGGAGTCCTCGTCCAGCTAGGTGATGAAAATCGTGAGCATGTCATTTATTATGTTAGTAAAAACCTCTCAGGGCCACCCTTGAAGTATAAACACGAAGAGAAACTTGCTCTGGCAGTCGTCCTCGCCGTTCAAAAACTGCGCCACTACATTCTGCTTTGCACAACGAAGGTCGTCGCAGATTCCAACCCTATGCAATACTTGCTCAGTCGTCGGCAAGTTAATGGAAAATTTTCTTGATGGATCGTTATCCTTCAAGAGTATGACCTCGAGTTCTCCACACCTAAGAGTATTAAGGCCCTCGTTCTCGCCGAACTTGTCATGGCCCTCCCCTCTGACACCACCAGTACCCCCATCAACACTGACTTTCCCGATGAACATCTCTTTTACATCACTTCAGATGATCCTTGGTACGATGACCTCCTCGTCTACATCCGAACTAAAAAGTTCGGTAACCACCTTTCATGAGATGATCGTCGTCGTATTTGACATCAGGCCCCTCGCTACCTCCTCATCGGAGACATCCTATATCGACGGGGAGTCGACACCATTCTTCGTCGATGCTTGACTATTGACGAGGCCGATAGAGTCTTAAACGACTGCCACAGTGGTGCATGTGGGGGCCATTTTTCGGGAATATCCATTGCTCATAAGATTATCCGAGCCGGTTACTTTTGGCCTACCTTATTTCACGATTGCATTCACGCCGTGAAACGATGTGAGAAATGCCATCTCTATGCCAATAAAGCCCGAGCTCCCCCCGCTCTTCTTCATCCCGTCATCACTGCCAGCCCTTTTTGTAAATGGGGCATCAACTTCATGACTTGTAATCCCCCCTCCAGCAATGGTCACAAATACATTGTTGTTGTCGTCGATTACTTCACCAAATGGGCAGAAGCTATGCCCACCTTCAACAACACCGCTGACACTGTAGTGCATTTTTTCTTTAACCACGTTATATCCCGCTTTGGAGTACCACTCCAACTCATTTATGATCATGGGAAACACTTCAAGAATGAGATCTTCGTCGAACTCTCATCTCGGTTAGGATTCTCTCACGAGTTTGCCTCACCATATTACCCTCAATCTAACGGACAGGTTGAAGCAGTTAACAAAGTCATCAAGACCATGTTACAACGCACGGTTAATAAACATAAAACCAATTGGCATCATATGTTATTTTTTGCGCTATGGGATTATCGTACGGCTATGAAAACAGCTACTAGTTTCACACCATTTCATCTAGTCCATGGGGTTGAGGCCACTCTTCCCATCGAGTGCGAAATTCCCACCTTACGCACAACAATTGAGCTATTACCCGACACTACTCCAATGGAGCAGTGCTTGCTGAACTTAGAGTCTCTGGATGAAGATCATCGATCTTCATTACAGAGCAACGAGGTAGCTAAAAAATGATCCAAGGATTCCTTTGATCGACATGTCAACCTTCGCTCATTTCACGAAGGCAACCTCGTCCTGGCTTACGATATTGCCCATGATACCTTTGGCCATGGAAAATTTGAGTCACTCTGGCATGGCCCATATATTATCCAACATTTCCTCACTAAAGGCGCATACATACTAGCCTCCCTGGAAGGCCTCTCTCTCAAAGAACCTGTCAACGGGTTGTATCTAAAGAAATTTTACGCTTAAACATAGTTAGTCTACTTTAGGTTATTTCTTTTATAGTGTTTTTTAATATTTTTTCCATCCCTCATGTCTAAACTATCCTTTGTGCTATTGACAGATGCTTCCTCCACCAGCCTACCACATCGGTTCGCTGATGACGGCAGCCGTTGGACACAAAATCTCGCTTCAGCCGCTTGGGCTCTCTACACCCCCTCAAATGAAATGCTCTATTTGAGCGGCATATGTTTGGGTTCAGGGACCAACAACCAAGCCAAATACACCGCCTTCATCGGCCTCCTGGCCGATGCCCAACATCATCGTATTCGTCACCTTAGCATCTTCCTCGACTCTCAACTAGTCGTACTCTAGCTCAACAATGTGTACCGCATCCGTGATCCTTGCCTCTTTCGCAAATACCTGCAGGTTAGACTTTTATATCACCATTTTGATTCTATTACATTTACACATATTCCAAGACAATTGAATCAAATTACGGATAACCTAGCTAATATTGTGTTAGACTGGCATATATCACATCAAGCTACCTCTACACATACATAAACATATAACCCAATTTGTCATCACATATATAGGTTAGACATCATCAATACATTAACAAACCACATGTAAACACCACATAGATCTCAAAAATGTATACTCATGTATATATCGAAAGGTCCACCATGCCATCCAAATGTTTACATACAAAAAATACAACTATCCGCAGGCCAATGAAGCACCTCGGTACAAAATGGGCTCACCAGCCTATATACAAAATATATATATATATATATATATATATACATCAATACAACACCACTCATGGTGCCTTTAGAGCACCACCACCTGCTCCTCCCTCAGGCAGTGGTGGCTCACCACCACCCGCCCCTCCCTCAAGCAATGGTGGTCCACCCCCTACCGGTCCCTCCTTCCCCGGCGGCATTCGTCCGGTCATCACAACACCAACCACTGCTTCTCATCGTACTATGGCCCGCCATGGTAGCGGAACCCCCATGCACTACTCCAGGATACCCTCACCCTGGATGCGAGACCATATGCCCTCAGGCACATCCTGTAACACTGCCTCCAGACGACAGCATATGTCCTCAAAATCCACTTCAGCAGCCGCTAGAGGAGCGTGTGATGGCCCAGCACCAGGGTCATCAAATCGGCATCTCCTCGCTGCCCTCTCTGGCTCAGCTAGTCACACCACGACGTCCTCATGCCGACGTCTCTCTTCCCGCAGCGGTCTCTCCAGCTCTTGACGAGCCGACGCTCTCTGCAACTCCACCTCGCGCCCACGAGGTGCCACATATGCACATACAAACAAACAACATATAGTATCAACATCTATATCATATACATAGGGCATGCTATCTCAAAAACACAAAAACATACATACCAACATCATCAACATACCTCGGCGGTCAAACACCTCCCCTAGAGGTAGCACCATGTCCGGATCCTCCCGGAAGTCAACCCCGACATAGGGGTACCAAAATATAACCTGCGACATCTGCCACCATACCTGTGACACCTCTACAGTGAAGAAGTTTCCACCCTCATCACCACCATGGCTAAGCAACATGGTCGACCACCGCCTCAGCCGTGGCTCTTGTGCCCCAGGCACACCCAATATAATCCTAGGGTGCAACATGGGCACCCTCTCCAGAAACCAGGCCACCAGGATGGACCCGAAGGCAAACTCCCCCGTATCCATGGCCCGACAGTGGTCCAACTGCCCCACCATCCTCGAGTGCAGCATAAGCCCCCAGGCGAAATGCTTGCCTGACAACACCGTCTCCATCACCATCAGTTGGCCACTTCTGATCCGCTGCATCGCTAGTGAGCCATACACTCTCACAATCATTGCTGATATACAACGATGCACTAGGGCATCCATCGCCCCAATTCTCATAACTGTGCCGGACATATAGTTCGGTCCCGAACAATATCTCCAGCCCACCATCTCTAGAGGTGTATCTCTAGGTAGCACCGGCTCCGTCGGTAGGGGCGTTCCCCGAAATGGGAGCCCAATCAGAAAATACACATCCTCCACTGTAGTGAAGGGAATCTACTCTCCCTGCACTATGAAGCAGTGCAGGTCTGGACTCCACATCCAGATAAGAAACTGCAGGAGATACTCATGTGCATGTATCAAGGGGCACTCAAAGAACTTCAGCAGCCCATAGGCTGCCAAAGTCACATGTACGCCTGGCTCCTCAATAGCCACGATGTCTCGCAGCTACGACCAATCTCGCTCTCACCAACCAATAGGCATCGTGCACATGACTCACCTACACAACATAAAACCATCCTAAGTTAGTCACATGGACAATCCAAAAAATCAAAAAGACATGTTTTACAACCATCAACCTTGCCTCCACGACGCGGTTTTTCCACCCACAGGCGCGCACACATGTGCGCCTGTACACCCCATAGGCACACACATATGCGCGCCTATTCACTACACAGGCGCGCATGTGTGTGGACCTGTTCACTACACAGGAATGCCCTTCGGTGTGCCTGCTCACTATACAGGTGTGCACATGTGCGTGCTTGTTCACTATACAGGCACGCATATGTGTGCGTCTGTTCAACCGACAGGCGTGCACATGTGTGCGCCTATTCAACCAACAGGCGTTCCTGTCGTGCACGTCGATTATTCCCTTACCAGTGCTCGCATGCGTGTCTATCCAGTGGACAGGCGCGCACATGTTCACGCCTATTGCTGGATCTCCCATGCATGTGGGGCCCACACCCCCTAACTACCCCTGTACGGCCCTCCGTACAAAACCTGCCAAAAAAATGAAAACCTAATTCTATGCAGGATGATCAGACCACTAAGCTGAGGCTCATGGATCCTCAATCAGATGCCTCGTCCTCCCAGAATCTCACAATCTCCTTTGAATGCTTCTTGTCCAATCACTATAGCAGCAAGTACAAATGAGGTGGCAATGTGGGCCCTATAGCTATATATAGGCCTTTTTGCCAAACTTCCACTCACCATTCCGGGAGCCCACGGTGTCCATTTCTCGATCCGTCTTCAGCCA
>ML782815.1:901847-916076 GCA_009831015.1 Picea engelmannii
TTTTGGTGTTCCTCAAGCTATCGTTACTGATCACGGTAGTCATTTTAGGAATTTTATGATGTCTGAACTTACCGAAAAGTTGGGTCTTCGTCATGATAACTCAACACCCTATTATCCACAAGCTAATGGCCAGGTCGAAGCAATAAACAAGGTTCTTATAACAATGCTTCGACGGATGATAGGAATTCATAAAACAAGCTGGAACACGATGTTTTTTTCAGCATTGTGGGCATATCGGACATCTGTCAAATCCGCTACGGGGTTTACGCCTTTTCAATTGATCTATGGTGTGGAAGCCATTCTTCCAATAGAATGTGAAATACCTTCTCTGAAGCTAGATGTCAAACTCTTACCCAATACTTCTGCTGAAGCAGAACGTCTATTGTATCTGATGCGATTAGACGAAACTCGACGTGACGCCACTCTCATAATAGAAGCCCAGAAGAAACGTGTCAAGGCACAGTATGACAAGCATGTCAAGCCTTGTGTTTTCTCTGAAGGTGATCTTGTTCTTCTTTATGAGAAGGATCGAGATACGTTAGGAGCTGGGAAGTTCGAGCCAATGTGGCGAGGACCTTATATTGTTCGCTGAGTGTTGGAAAAAGGAGCATATGATCTGGTTGATTATGATGGTATCCCTTTGAGTGAGCCCAGGAATGGGTTATACTTGAAGAAGTATTATGCATAAGTCATTTGTGCACAAATACTTGTATTTTATGTATCATACTTTGTGTGTGTTACTTCAGTTTGCTTTGGACGTTATTTGGTCTCTACCCTTATGTGACGTTGTGTTTGATTTCCAGATGTCAGAGTCTTTGCTACCCTATATTGGCTTTACTGATGGTGCTAGTTGTAGTACTCGGAACCTCGCTTCTACTGCATGGGAAATCTATGCCCCAACAAACGAACTTGTATCTTTACAAGGTGTATGTCTTGGTCGTGCAACCAACAACATTGTAGAGTATAGTGTCATGATTGAATTATTGGTTGATGCTATATCACTCGGAATTCGTCACTTGGTTGTGTGACTCGACTCTCATCTTGTAGTACTACAGCTAAGTAATATATACTCTATTCGAAGTCCTACTTTATTAAGGGTGTATTTGCGAATTCGCCTCTTGGAACGATATTTCGATCACATTGAATATCAGCATATTCCTAGATGTCTTAACTCATTAACAGATGCATTGGCTAATTATGTATTGGACATACATTTGAATCATTTATAAATCAAACACATTAAAATTCACACAATATAAAGTAAACCAGTAGAAACCATCTGTATATATAACGATCAAAAGAGTTTGTTTTTTACAAAAGTTTGTCCGAAAACCAAAATATAAAAAATTGAAGCTTATAGCTTCTACAAAGTGACGTCATGGATGACGTTCACGGTAACACACTACTGCCCTAGCAACCCTACGGAGTAGTCAAACCATAGCTGTTGATACCCCTATAGTGTGACACTGATCGCGTCGTGGAACCTCTTCCAGAGTCATATCTGGAATGTCTGATGTCAGACCCTCTAAATTCTGTTCCACTATCTGATAATCTTCGGCATACTGTGGTGCTGCCACTGCTACCTCTCCTCGCCTCTGGATAGGAGAATTGTCGGCAGGTCTATACTGTCCAACATCTGTGTTATCAACAAACATTTTTGTGTTAGTCTTTGGATAAACAATATAAAACAAAAACATTTGAATATGATTAAAATTCACAAAAAACATTTAAAAACAGAAAATGTGTGTACTTCTTACCGAGGTCTCCCCATTGAGTGTCCTCAGGCAGTGCCAGATCTGGATCTCCTCGGAAATCCAACCCGACATAGGCATAGTCATCGACCATCAACATCTGGTTATGGAGCCAGTCAAAGAAAATGTCGTCATATTTGACGATTGGTCCTGCCACGTGCCAGGCCATGAGCCGGCACCATCTAAGAATGCGTGGATCCCTAGGACCCAGTAGGTTCCACTCAGCCTATATTCTAAATACAGGGACCCTCTTAAGGAAGAAGGACAATAGTAAAGAGCCATACCCAAATTGTTTCAATTCACCTCGCCTGCATTTTGTTAAATTGCCTTTTAATACTGCGAAGCACAACATCGGCCCAGTTGAATACACGAGGTTCAGTACACTCGATGGCGTACTGGAAGTAGCTCTATAATGCCATATGAGGAGCAGAACTCCCCGCCATCTGAGCAATAGTAAAGAGAATAGTGCGGAGAGTCAAGTCTGTTACTCCCCAGATCGCCACTTTCCCTTTCTTTCTTTCAGCCTGGGGTACGCAGTATTGATTGAAATATTCACTCATCTTGAGGCCACCACCTCTATTGCCAGTCAGACTGACATAATACCCATGCCTAGATAATCCTTTCAAAAAGTATATGTCCTCTATATTGATGGACAATGTGTGAGCTCCTACATTGAAAACTTGTTGGTCTGGATCCCACATACGGACTAGATATTCCAGTAATCTGACTTGGGCTCTCATGCCCGGGATGCGAAAGTATTTTAAAAGCCCACAATCTCTCAATGCTGCTATGGTGGGAGGATGATTCTCGGCATTTGCGTTATCCTCTTCATGTTCTCGTTCTCGCCACTCAAGCACCATGTTTGTGGCTATTCACCTGCACAAGAGACATAAAAAGAGGATTAATGTTTTATTCATGATATAAATCTTTTTCATTGGCTAAATATTTAAAAAAAAAATTGAGATTGCGGTTCTCCCAGGCGCCTCTTTTACACAGTGCGAACACCTCGCATGTGGCTCAAGGCTCACCTGCGAGAACGCATCATTCTCGCAGGTCCCGTATGGGTTGCCTGCGAGAACGCCTATGCGCATATAGGGTTCAAACAATAACTTGAAACTGAGAAAATAACCAATGAAATTAAAAATTTAAACCATGAAAATGTCAAGAATTAAGGGATTACCTTAATGCAGCAGACGGCTCGTCAAATGATCTTCTGTAGCTCTCGCAAATCGACGCCAAATTCGGAGGGTAAAATGGGGGTTTTCGAGTGCAATAGTGAAAATGTAAAATGATATGGTAAAAATGGTTATTTACTCATTTAAGTTACTTTTTACTATGTCATTTTTGGGTTTTTATACTTATCGATTGTTTAAACCTAATCACTAATATCAAGATGAGTGTAATGACTTGCAGGTGTGATGACGGTGATAACTAAAAACCAAGGGTATGGACATATTTTTCTTCGTTATGGTGTGTTTTTTATTGTTTTTAGGGTTTTTACATAAAACCTCGAGCATCGTTTTTGTCCGTTCTTACGCTCGTAAAAACAAGAGAACGAGATCGAGCATAGTTTTATCACTTTTTCGGGCTCAACAAGGTTATACGAAAAAGGAACCCCCCTGGAGTCCTCTTTAAGCTCTTTTCAGAATCTCTAAACATGAAAAGATCGCCGAGCGACCTTGCTATTCTCATGCTCGCTAAAGTATTTGAAATATGCGTCTGGTGAGTGATAATTTATCTCTTTTTCGATCTCGTCCGGACTACTTTACGAAAAAGGAACTGAGAGAGTTCTCTTTTAAGTGTTTTTCCAAACTCTATAATCTTGAAAAACCTTCGATTTTACTATCTCTGGACTCATTAAACAAACATTGACAGACCCATGATGGGACCAAACCACTCCTTCTTAGGGTTCGTTAAACATATTCCGAGGGACTCGTCCGAAGGATGAGCTTATATCAACAAGCATATGTGATCCTCTTCAAGCTTGCGTAAAAATAAAGAGGTACTTGCCAGAAATGGTGGGGGAAAATTTGGGAAAGGGATATGTTTCATCTTCGTATTGATTGGCAGTAAGTGTCACTCTTGAACATGACACCCCCTATTCATCATTTGAAACTGGTTTGGGAAATCCATTTGTCTCTCATTCGATTTTCCAAGGTCATTTCCTGTGTCATCTTTGAGTCAATGCTGCCAAATCATTGGTCATGTCATTCATATGTTCAAGAGAAGTCCATTTGAAACTTATATTGAGTCGGCCATCTGCAGTTATCCATTCTCTCCATGTCGGCCTTCCCTGTGTCCAGTCCAATTTGCCAAATGCTTTGTTTCACTTTCAAACTCTGTTACTCATTTCATGTCATTGATGGGGGATACATCAAGGCCCTCCTGTGATGAGTTTTGTTCCGTCGACTTCAGCTCATTATCCGGAATCAAGACTTAGAAATTATTTAGTACCTTAGAGCTTGCATGCTTCAATGGCAAGTTTCCTCGCTTTTGACAGTGGATTTACATCATTGTCCCCTCATCGAAAGATTCCATCGGATGTTTGACATCAACTCATTTATTCACACTCGATGGATTGTACTATGGTACCTTGGGAGTCATTGACATCAATGGTGATTTCCCTCGCACTTGTTAACGGTTTTATCATTGATCGGTAATCAAGTGGTTTCTACCATGTTCGACTTCAACACATGTAATCACATGGTTAGATTCGTACCTTGGGCAATGTGATTGAAGACCCTGGATATTATCTTTTAGATCCAGGTTGCGATGGAGTATGTATAATTTGTGACACATAGATCCACTGTGTATGTTTCGTGGCTATGTCATCTTGATTTGAAATTTCTCGCATAGATCCACATTGTATTCTGGTGGCTATGCTATATGTTGACGGCATGGATCCACAGTGTATGATTGGTGGCCATGACTCATGTCTCTAATGTCATTAATCTATGATCTGAGTATGGGAATGCCTACCTCAGAATTGGTATATATGATATCCTGCAGATGCTTGGGTGTTCGCAGGTTTCCGATTAGATGTGCTCTTGGTTCTTGACACACACACGCAGCTTACAAAGTCTATCGACTGTCACTGGTTCCAATCTCAGACTTTGGGGGGAATTCTGTTACCCATAATTTTGGTCGTCATGATGATGTTTTGATTATGGTACACTCAGGCTCTTCATTAGAACTTTCTCCTGAGAAAAGTTACTTTCTTCTCTTACCAAAAATATAATTTTTGAGGAAGGTTTGCATGCTACCAATACATTTGCCTGTGAGAATGTATGATTCTCGCAGGATACCTTAAGCCAGGGTGCGAGAAGTTCGCACTGTGCATAACTGCTAGGGTGCAAGCACTTTCTAAAGAAGGGAAAAAGAAGAATTCTCGAATCTTCTAGAAGGGAATCTTCTAGAATGATGAGATGGCATTCGAATGGTTATCTAAGTACTGGATTTCCTGATATTTTTGGATCATTCCTATCCAAGTAACTAATTTATTCTCTCTTATATATTGAGGGGATTCTCATGGAAGAGGTTGGCAAGCAAACAAGCAAGAGAGACATTGGAGAATTAGTGAAAGATTGTGTGAAGGACTGATGCTACAGCAGCTAAGAACTCCAACAAGGTTATCAAAAGTGGTTGATCTTCTTCATGCAAGTGAGGAAGTGTGTGTGTCAGATCTAAGGGTCATCAAAAGGAGATTTGCAACATTAAGGCTCAGGTTGTAAGTTTTTCTTTCTATCAATATGATACAGTAATATGTCCCTTTCCCATAAAGATTTGTCTACTTTATTGTATAACTCCTTGATCATATACATAGATTAACTGTTGAATATATTAAGTTGTTTTCACTTCAATTGGTTTGAGATGTCTTGGTCTAGACTACACAAGAGCATTGGAACGAAATTGGAACAACAAAGACCCAAGGAAGCGATCATACGGTATGTTCATGATTCTAGCCTCTTAATCCATTCAATAGTCTAAATCTAGGGAAAGAGTATTATTCTGTCTTGTTTTGTTTTAGATCTAGGTGGATCTAGGGAGATCGGTTTGTGTCCGCACTTATGGATTTATCCTGTAACAATAACCCCTCCAAAGATGGACCAATCGTAGTGGAGAACACATATAGAGGGCATGTTTTGGGATTTTGTCGATTGCATTTGCCACGGGGCTTCATGGGTCTATAATCCGTTCAAGATCCTCATTTGTCTTTCGGACCACTTGCTTTCGATACCCTTGACAGGTTTCAGGCTCGATACCCTGCTCATTGTGGTCTATCTGATTTTTTACTGTACCCACCTGGTGACTGTTCGCGCACTGGCAACCTAGTTGCCTATGTTTTTTAGGGACATACACAAGTGACTGCGGGGGTATACCACGGTACCTAGGATAGAAATTGGACCACTCTTTGCAGAGTATACCCAGAGGGTGATTCCGTGTTTGAGTTGCACTTGCACCGGTAAGTTTCTCTAGTGTTGGTTGTTGTAACTATTCTTCCAATTAATTTAGTGTTTTCTTGTCTTATTTTATAGGGACTTTTTTAGTGTGTATTACTTTGGAACGTTTAGACTACCCTAGAGTGTCTTTTATCTTCTCACACAGTGGAGGATCATGAGCTTCGCTGGTCATGAAGGCTTCTTGGCCTACTGCCGATTACATTGGAGCCACCCCCGCCACCATTAAGGCAAAAGATAGACCAACAAGGGTCTTTTAAAGCGACCGGGTTACAAGCAATTGTGCCCGACCAACATCCAGAGGAATCGACCATTTTCAACCTTGGAGAGAATGCTCTTGGCCCGGTTGAAACCCCAACCACTAATTTCTTGGCACCTTTAATCGTACCAATTCAATTTTACGAGCACCAGACAATGTTGCACACAACAATGGAAACAAATGTTGTTACTCCTTTTGGGAATTCTTCAATTCCCACTACGGTTGTCACCACGGGAGCATTTTCACCTCCTAACCCACCGTCACTGGTCCGAGCCACCATGGTCTCGACCGCCTCTACGTCACATAGTGGTCTGATCCTGTCTTTGGTGGCAGCCACAACCCTTATCACACCAAGTGCGACAGGCCCTCCGTTCTCGTACGGGATGCCTAGTTCGGGTACAAGTCCTGTACTTTCCTACTCCACTTTACAGACTTCAGGTCTAGGGGCAGGGAGCTCTAGCACTCCTATGCAAGGTCACATGGGGGGCATTCCTGCTCCTTTTAATGCTTTCCCTTACAGAGGAGGTCATATCCCTCCTTCGTCCCCTTCACTCGGTGGCTCGCATCAACAATCTGTCGGGCAACCTACATACCATAGTTTATTTGAAGCGGGTAGTCAAGGACCACCTTCGCATAATATGTCGGTAGGTTAGACACCATTTTCTTTAGCTGGAACATTTGGTAACAACGCCTTCTCGTTAGCTTCCTTCTCGACTAGGGGAAATCCCAGTTTTGGACAATCTATTCCTGTGCAGGGTACTATTCCTATGCAGGGGAAAAACCTAGGAACTTCTTCCTCATTAGGGCCTTGGAATTCTTGGCAGGGATCTATTCCCTCATCCAGAATGCTAATCTAGAGTAATTCTTTCCACAATCGATGGAAGCCCGGATAAACTACTATGCCCATCCCCATGGGACCAACATGGGGCAACCCTTCCCAGAGTCCTTCAAATATAATGCATGCCCAACCTTCTATGTCCTATTTGGGAAATCAACCGATGATGTCTCCACATACACAAAATCCATACGCTGGTCAGGGCCATGGTTTCTACCAGATTCTAGGCTAGCAGCTAAACTTTTCTTGGCAACCTAGTGCCATTCAAACTTCAGGCCCCTTTTCCCAAGTTATCACCAACAACCCAAACTACCCTTCCTGACGACTTTGCACTTGTTAGATTTGACAAGGTTGTTGAATGACCCTATTTTTCATGATCCACGTTGGCCTCCTATGCCGACGAAGTTGCCTTTAGGCATTCCAAAGTTTGAAGCCAAGCCTAACAAAGATCCAGGAGATCATGTGACTACCTTCCATCTTTGGTTCTCATCTAACTCGTTGAAAGATGACTCCGTATAGTTGTGACTATTTGAACATACTCTCATTGGGAGTTCCATGAAATGGTACATTGAGCTCGATCACTCAAGATAATCTTCCTTGGGTGAGCTGGCAATGGCTTTCCTAAACCATTTCCAGTTACCTGTGAGATACGACGCTGGAAAAAAGATGCTAGCTAATTTTGAATAGACGACAATAGACCATATCTCTGATCACATTCGAGAATGGAGACATCGGAAGACTTTAATTAAGGTACCAGTCCCACCAGCATTCCTGCTTGATTGGTTCTTTAAGTCTTTGGTCCCGCATTTATCCAAAGAAGTCACAACATCGGGAGTATTCTCCGAAGAAGACGCCATCATGAGAGCTCAACAATTTGAGCTCATCTATTCTTAGTCTGGTTTATTATACAACATCTTTCCATATGTGCCACGCTCAATACTTGATAAAACTAGATGGAGATCTGGACCACATACCGATGGTATTGTTGTTTCGGCACAAATAAAGCCCGTTGAGAAATTGACGAAGCAGTTGCAACAGTTATCTATACAACACATAGTGGCCAGCCAAACCACTACTTTGGCTACTCCCCCTACCAAAATGTCGGAGGTACACACAGTACAATTGACTAACCCAAAGGCCACCCAGCAACCTGAAGGAAATAAGAAACAATGAAAGAAGGGTAAGGGGGATAAAATACCTACCGATAATGCTGGCGGGGACAACACTGAAAAATGGAAGGCGGGGTATCCATGCAACTTGTGTGTGGAAGACCACCCGACCCATCTATGTCCTCGGCTTGAAGAAGCCCAAAAGTTTGTAACGTAGCAATAGCCAGTTGTGTTGACCAATCCATTTCAACATGGACAAAATCTAACCCAAGCCTCTACAAGCACGGAAGGGGGTAGCCAAGACCCCTCTCCGCCTGCAAACAACCCCGCATCCGCGAACGCATATATGGTGAGGGGTGATGATTTTATATCAACTAGAGTGCATAACTATAGTAAACCAAGCACTTATGAGAAGGGTAAAGAAGTTTAACTCCCATCTCTTCCTCTATATATTGAGAAGACGTTGGGTGAAACAATGACATGCATTCCCAAAGGTGCATTCAAAAAAGCTTCACATAACCCAAACGTAAGGGCCTCCCAGAACTACTCTGTGGTGGAAGATTTATCACAAACCCCTTGTGCGATGTCTACTTCAGAGGTCCTCCAAAGCTGCCCTTCCCAGAGGAAAGCCTTGTTAACCGCTTTAGGATCTACTGATACTTGTAATCCAGGTACAATCATGTTGGATACAATCGAATTAAAACCTCGTCTACCTTACCATGTAGCATTTTAGATAGTAGTGGCTTATCCCACGAAAAATTTTACTCGGAATATCTTTCGTACGATGGTTGATGAGGGTGCCTCAACATGCGTTATGTCATTGGCATGTTGGAAGGTCGTTGGCCAGCCCATTTTGTCTTCGTCACCTACTCTCCTCACCGCTTTCGATGGTCATTTGTTCTGACCACATGGTATCGTTCCTTCTTTCCCCATGCAGTCAGGAGGGAAGACCATGTGTGTCGAAGTAGAGGTAGTCGATGCTCCCCTTGACTATAACCTCTTGTTAGGAAGGAGTTGGACTTATTCCATGCAAGCTGTGGTTGCTATAGTTTTCTGGGTCTTGTTGTTTCCACACGAGGGTCAGATAGTGACCATCGATCAATTGTCTTTCTCCAGACCTGACCCTGCATTGGGGGCATCCATGGTCCCGATGATTGATAATCCTCAACCAGGTGTCGTCAAAATAGGGGTTGGTTTGTGCCCATCTTTGATGGGTACCTTCAATTACCCTCCCCCTCAAGGCAATATCAATTTTATATCCAATCACCACAAGGTTGATATTTTTCAATTTTCGTCATTCCACGTGACTTACTTCGACGATCCGTGGATACTTCCTTCCCCATCGACCACGATGGATGGGACAAGGCACCCAGGCATGTCCATGCCCTTGTCCACAGCTGAAGTAGCATACTCTTTAGTCCAACAAACTTCATCCCACACTGATCCAGCTCCTACACAAGAGTTTGATCCACTTCTAGAGCCTATTTGGGCTCAGGGTTCTCTCACTCACACTGATTCATTAGACTTAGTCTTGCCCTATGATGAAGCAATAATTGAAGCAATGACTAGTCTAGATAAACCCTGGGAAGATATTCATCACAGATCATACTTCCTCCCAGAGTCAAGCCGAATTGAAGCAGGAGAATTCATCGTAACCATGACAGGAGATCGGTCTTGTCCTATTAATCCCTTAGCTACATGTCAGGTTTATGCTGAGGGTAATATGGAAACTATTGCTGAAACCTTACTGATCAATATCTCCCAAAACCCTGGCATCATGGAGAATGTCTTCATCGGAGCTGACTATGCCCTCGAAGAGATTCAAATCTACACAGATCTTTTCAAAGAATTCCACGACGTTTTTACCTGGTCTTATGAGGAAATGCCAGGTATCGATCCAAAAATAGTTTAACATGAAATCACAACGTATCCTGATGCCAAGCCTGTACGGTAGAAGCTTCATCTAGTTAACCCTAAGAAAGAAACAACCATTAAGGTTGAGGTTGAGAAATTGCTAAAAGATGGGTTTATCTATCCTATCCATTTGACCCAATGGGTGTCAAACCTCGTGCCGGTCAATAAAAAACAAGGCACGATTCGTGTATGTACTGACTTCCGTGATTTGAACAAGGCATTTCTTAAAGATAATTTGTCCACACCTTTCATCGACCAGATCATCGATGAATGTGTAGGTTGCGAAGCCTTTTCTTTCATGGACGGTTTTTCGGGATATAATCAAATCCAAATCAAACATGAAGACCAACACAAAACGACATTCATCTATCCATGGGGTACATTCGCGTATCGTAAGATGCCTTTTGGTATAAAAAATGATGGAGACACCTTTTAGTAGTCCATGTCTTTTTCTTTCCATGACCTCAAGAATATAGTCGAGGCTTACTTAGATGATTTAGCATCTCGATCTTGCAAGAGAACGGATCATCCCACACACCTCTGACTTATCTTTGAACGTTGTCACTACTTTCGGATCTACCTAAATCCAAACAAGTACAACTTCTGCATAACGTTAGGACAATTGTTAGGTTTCATAGTGTCAACAACAGGGATCATGGTCGATCCTCTCAAGTTTGAGGCAATAATTCATTTGCCCCCCCCACGCACAATCCTTCAACTTCAGATTATACAAGGAAAGGTAAAAATTTTACGATGCTTCATCGCCAAATATGCCAAGATCACCAAGGGCTTTATGTGCTTACTGAAGAAAGACGTTCCCTTTTACTGGGACGATGCTGCTCAATGCTCTTTTGATGCATTGAAACATGCCCTCACAATTTCCCCTTTGCTCTAGCCACCTAACTATAACAAGGATTTCCTATTATATTTGGCTGCAGCAGAGTCAACCATTGGCATGGTCTTAGTTCAGGAAGATGACTTGCTCTCAAAATATGTCATCTATTACCTGAGCCGAGGCCTTGTAGGACTAGAAATCAATTATTCTCATATTGAAAAACTTACGTTGGTAGCAGTTCATGATGTTCAACGTTTCCGTCATTATGTTATGTTTCGCAAGACCACCATCATTGTTGTCATGAATCCATTCCAGTACATGTTGAAACGATGGGTAATAGGCAGAAAAATCAGTAGATGGATAGTCATCCTCTAGGAATTTGACTTAGACTTCATTTTAGTAAAGTCCAAAAAGTCACTGGTCTTCACAGAACTTAATTCGGAGCTTCCGGTTGAGTCAGGTGACATTATGCCTGAAGAATCGCCTATCCGGAGAGATATGTTTTTGATCACATCTTCGGATCCCTGGTACAGAGATATACTTATCTATCTCCAGACCTTGAAGTGCCCCACTACAGCTTCTCATGATGAGCATCAACTCATATTCCATCAGGCTAAGAATTATCTCATACTCGATGATACATTGTATCAGAGAGGTGTAGACTGCATCCTACGCCAATGTCTCACTCACGAAGAAGCGGTTATCGTGCTTAATGATTGCCACACCGGAGCTTGTGGCGGTCATTTTTCAGGGTTGGCAACAAACCAAAGGATTCTACAAGCAGGTTACTTCTGGCCAACACTTATCAAAGATTGCATTGAATCAGTCAAGAAGTGCCATCCGTGCCAAATCTTCTCTCGGAAGATGAGGGCACATCCCACTCCCATGTTTCCTGTCATCATAGTTGGTTCCTTCACCAAGTGGGGGATTGATTACACTAATTTCAACCCTCCTTCAGCAAGGGGGCACCACTATATCATCGTAGTTGTAGACTACTTCACAAAGTGGGTCGAAGCTATGGCAACGTTTAAAGATGATGGAGAGACTGCAACTCTCTTCTTATTCAATCAGATAATAGCAAGGTTCGGCATCCCGAGGGAGATTGTCACTGACCATGGCAGTCACTTTCAGAACCAGATGATGACCGAGTTAACATCAAATCTTGGGTTAAGGAAGGAACATTCCTCACCCTACTACCCCCAAGCAAATGGGCAGGTGGAAGCTGTAAACAAAAATCTTAAGACCATTCTACAATGAACTATCAACTCATCCAAGTCAAATTGGCATTTGATGTTATACTTGGAATTATGGGCTTGTTGAACATCTGTTAAGACTGCAACTGGTTTCTCACCTTTTCAACTCATTTATGGTCTGGAGGCAGTCTTTCCCATCGAATGTCAGATCCCGTCTCTAAAGTTGGCAGTACAATTATTGCCAGACACTTCTCCACTTGAAGAATGGTTAGTATACCTTGAGTATCTCAATGAGCAGCGTCGTGATGCGGCCCTGGCCAACGAGACTCACAAACATAAGTTCAAGTGTCAGTATGATAGGTCCATTCATCCTCATATTTTCTTTGAAGGAGACCTTGTCCTGGTCTATGACCAAGATAAGGACCCCCTGGGGGCAGGAAAATTCAAACCCATGTGGTTCATACCTTTCATCATAAAAGAGGTTTTAAAAAAGGGTGCTTATCGTCTGGTTGATTTTGAAGGGAATGCTTTGGCGGAGCCTAGAAATGGGCTCTACCTCAAGAAGTATTACTCATAGGCAAGTCACTGTGGGTAACTTTTTGTAACATATGTATAGTCTTTGTACTATTACTTTTTTAGTTTCTTTTAGTATTATGGATGTGTCATTGATACTATCTTTCGTCACTGTGGTAGATGTCAAGTGATTCCGAGGTGTTCGTTGGGTATGTAGACAATGCTAGTCAGCACACTCGGAGGCTTTCCTCCACAGCTTGGGTAATCTTTACACCTCAAGGCTAATTATTATCTTTCGGAAGTATATGTTTAGGTAACACCACGAATAATGTTGCCGAGTATAGCGCAGTTATTGAGTTGCTTCGTGATGATTTGTCATTGGGTATCTCTCATCTCCAGGTCTATCTCGATGCTCAACTAGTTGTGTCTCAGTTAAATAGAGTATACCGAGTTCATGATCCAACTTTACACTGATGATTCCTTAGGGTACGTCTCTTAGAATGAAACTTTGATTATATTACATATTTTCATGTTCCTAGGAGATTAAACCAAGTTACTGATACTCTAGCTAATCAAATTTTAGATTGGCATCTTGCACACATATGAAAGAACATTAACATAAGCATGTAAATACATTTTTTACACATGATCCATAAAGACACAAAAGACAAAAATAATATATAATATCATAAGGTAACCAGAGTACATAGATGGACGCAAGTGCCTCAAAAATATAACTGATAACGAGTCACAGGGCGTATGCCCTCAAAAAATATATACAAGTAGTGCTCGTGGCACGTCAAAATGTCTAGCTAAAGTCAAGGCCTATGGGCCCTGTTATACTGGTCCACAGAATTGGCTAAACGCCGAAACAATCGGACCCACGTTCGTGGTGCCCCCACTACATGAGGCTGCATAGATGGTGGCAGGTCCTCAATCTCTGCCATCAGGACCATGCGAGTGAGCATAGTAAAGTTACGCTCAACCCATTTTAATACCCTCTCAGCCTCCCTGGCTAGAAGATCTCCTACTACTGTTGGTCCCCCTGTGGCAGCATGTGTGGCCCCTGGCCGAGGACGACGCTTGTTCCTCGCATACTTAGCGGGTCACACTGGTCCCACATCTGCACACAATGAGCACATATCCATCAAATACTATGGCATAACAAAAAAATGATATATATAACAAAACAACATAAAAATCACATATACAACCAAAAAACTACAAAGGTGGAGACTTACCCATCTCCCCTCGCTCCTCACCAAAAGGTACTGGTATCTCAGGGTCTCTCAAAAAATCAATCCCAGCATAGGGGTAATCCTTTATAACTAGGATCTATCGTGATAGCCACGCAAAGAAGTCA
>ML782815.1:917079-973593 GCA_009831015.1 Picea engelmannii
CGTGGACCTAGGGCTGACCTTTTAAAGGTCGATGCCCCCCCAAAAAATGAAACCCAATGCACAAATAAAGACATGAAATGAAAGATAAGGGAGTTTGTACTTACTTGGTCCAGACAGAAGTTCGTTTCGTCCATTGTAGCTCCTGGAATCACCGCTTTTGACAAAGGGGGTCTTTTGGCTCCAGAGTCAATTTCCAAATCAGCAATGGTGATAATGAGCTGCCAACTTCTATTTATAGACTTTTTGGCCTCTTTTTGTCACTCTTTTGGCCTCCCTTATCATTTTCTTTATACCAAAAACCATTTAGAGTGATTCAAGAGTTATATAGGAGGGATTTGATCGAGTATTGGGACAATTTTTTTTAGTTTTGAGTAATTTTCAACGGTCCGTGGAAAATTTTTCCGATGATCTACTTGAACATATAGGTTAGGTTTCTACCCTGACTTTTGTATCTCGTTGTCTTTTTCCTTTGCCATAGGATTGATCCCATCAGGTTGTGACACAGAACCATCACAACAACTTTAGAAGTTTCGCAACTTGGTAGTAGAGCTTACCAGAACATGGATGCCCTAGGTAGATCCTGGTTGCATTATGGTATCCATGCTGTCTCTAAAACACTATAGGCTCGAGAGTCCTTATAGTTTTTCCTAAATATGATTTTGAGCCTCATTTGCATGATTCTTCTTCGCTCTTGACCTCACTCTCAGGACTCTCAAAAAATAACAGGTCTTCTTTTAAGCCCTTTTTAGACCCTCTAAACATGAAAAGATTGTCGAGTGATCTTGTGGCCTTTCACGCTCATTAAACTAAAATTTGAAGTCACATCTGTCCGATGGTAGTTTACCCCTTTTTCAGTCCGGATGGTCAACTATACGAACAAAGTTATACTCTATGGAACTTCAGCTCTATAGAAGAGTGCTCTCAGGTATAATTTTATCCCTTTTTCGGGCCTGAGGGACTAAACTTACGAAGAAGGAACCCCCACAGAGTCCATAGTTAAGCTCTTTTCAGACTCCCTAAAATCGAAAAGATCATCGAGTGACCTTATTCTTTCACACTCGTTAAAATGGTCCAGAAGAACATTCCTGACGGAGTCCATAGTTAATCTTTTTTTAGACTCCTTAAAAATGAAAAAATGGCCGAGTGATCTTGTCCTTATCACACTCGTTAAAATGGTTTTGAATAGACGTCTTGTCGGTGCTAGTTTACCCCTTTTTCGAACTGACTAGACTATCCTCGAAAAAGGTACCCCAATGGAGTCTCCTTTTATGTTTTTTCAGACTCTCTAAATATGAAAAACCATCGAGCTTACCTTCTCTGGGCTCATTAAACTTATATCGAAGGATGTTACCATTGTGTGTTTTGTTAACCGCATTTGCATATCTTATACGCCAGGCTTGTAACAGTTTGCTTCTGCATTTTAACACCATTGGCCCCCGGAGGATTTTTCCCAATTATCATTATTTTGAACATCAGTCTTGTCCTAGTGCCTTGAAATTGTATGTTTGCAACACTCATTCCTCCATTATAACGTAACATTCCTTTATTCTTTTTCCAAAATTATTGAAAAAGACAAAAAAATCAAATATACCCCAAAAAGAGGAAGGGAAAAGTATTTTCTTTATTGGCAGCATAATGAGTCGCCCTTGGATAAAGAACATCTGTCTGTTTGTTCATCAAACTATGGGATGTAGTACGACCTTAGGAAGTTCTTCTCGCTACATAGAGTTGTGTCCTCCTTTGTTTGGTTATTCTTCCAAACATATGGAGATTTTGTATTGCCTCCTGCTTTGTAAACTTATGATTTAATGCCATGCTGCCTAAGTCTCATCATTTGTCATGCTGTTGTCCAAGGGAAGTTTCTACCAATCCTGAGTTGGCCCCTCTGCAATTTTTCTCTTTCCCTCATACCCGGCCATTCTGAATGTCCAATCAAGTCCTTGTTCGAAATCAATGAAGCCTTTAGTCTGATCATCAAGTCCGTGACTGACGAGCCATCGAAGACCTATGGGTAGTGAAGTCATACACTCATATTACACTCCTACCTGAGTTTTGAATATTTTGAAGTAGTTGCTCGAGCTCTCAAGACCTCATCTCCAGCCATCAGACCGTATCAGCTTCTAGAAGATAGATACTCTATATGTATATCTTTTTGATTTCGAGATGTAGCTCCACTATGTATTGTTTGCAGCTACTCTTTATATAGTTATATGACATGGATCTATAGTGTATTTGATTGGTAGCCATGATTCTATTTTATCCCGAGCATGGGTATGCCCGCCTCGGTGAGACATTTGTTATTTTGCATACGGTGCCTCCTGGTTCCTGATCCTTGGGCTCAATCGTTTGGCACATTAGTAAAGATTGGTAATGTATTTCAGCCATCAGAGGCTCTTCTAACCTCACACATTAGGGGGCATCTGTTATAACCCTAAATTGCACCATACATGCTTACCTGGCATCGGGCCATCTCAGATTCCTTCTTTTCCAAAGCACTGTTGAACAAACTCTTTTAAAAACCTCTTTTATAAGGGCCCACGTTCCCTACTCCATTACTGCACGTGTGTACATGCTAGCTAACCTAAAATAGCCTGCATGGACCGACAAAAGCACGAAAAAAGGAAAGTTGTCGACAGAACATAGAGCTTTGGGTGAGTTAACTGAAACTCCCGGCCATGCATGGCCGAGGGTTCGTCCAAATACCTAGCTTCTTCTAACCTATAAAAGAAGGGCTAGGGGTCCCATTTGGAGAAGGAAAAAGATAGCAAAGAAACTCTGCACAATTTCATATTTCCATTGTCCCAACCCTTTATCCATCCTTGTGCAAGAAGAGATACAAAGCAAAGAAGTTGGAGGACATTTGAAGAGGAGCCCAGGATTAGGATTCGCGGAGCAGTGGCTAGTATCAACATTTGTAAGTTGATTCAGTTAAAGTAATAAAGAAATGCTTTTCCCATCCCACTTTAAGATTTCTTCATAATACAGTAAATATATGTTTGAATCTCTAACCCATTAGTCTATAGGTAAAATGCATGTGTAGTTTGTTTCTTGTTTTTCATACAGGTCATCCTTGAAAGGAGGACTGCTAACAAGTGATCAAGAGGGAGTAAGGATCGACATCAACCATCCAGAACAAGGTATGTCGGTCTAAACCATGTATTTGTTGAAAAGGAATGGGGTTTAAGTTTGGGGACGAAGGCAGAAAGTAGATTTCTTTCGGTCATAACTGCATGCATAAGATAACCCTATTTTCTAGTCCATAAGGGGATTTCCCTCACAACACCTATCCTTGCAATGGCCCTGAATAGGAATTTGTCTGTAGCATCTTTGACTGCAACTTCTTCTCCTTCATTTCCAGTTTCATTTTCACTTTCAGCTTCGTTGATATCCCCAATGTCAACTGTGCATCTCTGTGCTGTCTCCATGGCATCAATCCTAGCACGTAACTCTCGCATCTCTCTTTCTCTTGTTGGATCAGGAATTGGCATTGGCCTGTCTCTTCTTCTTGGTGACATGGCTATAAAATGTTCCTCTGATCTCTTCTACAGAAATAAAAGAACTTGTTCTGAGCTCTGATACCACAATTGGTGCCGACCCCGACCCTCGGGTCAAGATCTGCACAGGATCGTTCTAAATCTTCCCCTAAGTCAAATTGACTCTTCGATTCCTCCACAAGGAATCCCACACACACACACCACAGTGTTTTCCATAGGTCCTTATAGGTATGCCCACGTGATCAAACACAAGGCATCAACCCAAATCTCCTAACCAACAATATGATCGCGCCCTTTGCCGAATCGGGACTTCGAGTTTTGCAATATCGCGATTCCTGTTGTCAAGCCCCCTGTCTCTTCAACCTTCAAAACCTGAAATGTCGAATTTCTAAAATCTTTGGTCACGTCCTCCTCCATAGTTTTGTCACGTTTCACGACTTCGGGAATTCTGGAGTAAAGAACCCCGACCTCTTGTCTTCGAAACTGCCGAAATGTCGAACCTCGATGCGTTCAGCAAAGGATGGCTCCCCAACGAAACTTTTCATCAATTTCGAGTTTTGGACTTCGTGACTTCATGAATCTGGATACAAGTCTCCCAGTTCTCCAACCTCCAACACCCAAAATAGTCAACGAAGATTGACTCCGCCTGGCGACGAGTACATGCCACCTGTCTTCCCCACTGTACTCTGTTTCCCACGTGGATTCTTGCCACCTGTCCACTCAAGATTTCAGGCTTTCAGAACTTGAACAACCCTTCAACAGTCGTTCCTCTATCACTTCGAAACCCCGAACTCTGAAATGGCACCTCCAATAGGATCAACGGCTATAAGCCTCACTCAATCCGATGACCTGCATTCCTTCAGGCTTTCGAGAACTGGGAGTTTGAAACTCTCAATCCCAAAACACTGCCTCCTCTGCTTTCCAACACCCGAATTGCCGAAATCCCGAAATTCGATGCCAAAAATCCAGTTGCAACTTGCGAATTCAGGATTTTCACTCCACTATGCCCCGACTCCTTATCGTCAGGACCCCCAAAATGTTGAACTCAGAAATTCTGAAGTGCTGAAAATTCTACACCTCGTCTTCACACACGATAATCCATTTCGTGATTCAGAAGTTCGAGTGTCCAAGGGATTTGGCTTGCACTCCGGACTTACAAACACCGATTTTCTGAAATGATCTTGATGCTCGATGGTCACAATCAATGATCGACATTGAATTTTGAAATGAATGTAATGGGTTCGTCCAACCCTTATCCACCCTAAAACTCCTTTGGATCCTATGGTCCTCATGACTTCGTGAATTCTCCACGGAGAATTTCGACCATCTGATTCACTCCTCAATGAATCTCTAGCCAAACTGACTGGTGTCCTTCCACTAAACTTAACTTCTACACGATGATTCAACTCTCCATATTCCTTTGAATACTTCAAAGGCGCTGACCCTCCTGAGCTTTCTATTGCAACCTCAAGTTTCGAAAGGAATCCTGCACGCACTCTTTGCAACAATCTTTCAAATAATTCCATGTATTTGATTCTTCGACTCTATGCATTCTTGGCAACAACAGTCTTTCACTCTTCAACCTTAGTTGATAAATTCTAAGGCTTCAACTAGCCTGCGCACACCTTGCACGACTTTTGTGCTTCACCTGCACTTTTGCTGGAAATGAGAACAATAGTATCTCTCCTGAGCTTTCTGAGATAAAACTTTTACTTTTATCAATGCACACCTTGCGAACGTTTCACTGCACTCTTTGCAAGAACTCTCAGGATGAGAAACAATTAAAACTCATTCTTCTCCTCTCTCAGACTTCATATACTTAATATGAAATCACACATTCAACACAACATTGAAAACAAATGCATAAACAGGGAGAATAAAACAACTATAAGCATACCATTCAGTAAATGTAAACAATAAGCATTAGAACACCATGAAATTTGAGTCAAGGCTTCATATATTAACTCAAGTTCTCCTATACATGGGTTCTTCTCTACATCTCTCTACTATATCTCCCAATGATGATAATATTTCAATGATACAAGGGTGAGGGTGTCTATATCCGTTTTCCCTCCTACTCTCTAAACTGTCTAATCTCTTAATTCAAATCTACCTACTTTCATTAACAGAATTAAATGCCTATTACAAATTGACAGATGGGAGTAATCCCCCCAGATCTATTCATATCTCCTAGGTATAAATGCAAAGTACACCTTCTTCCTAACTATTACATTAATGCTTTTAAGTTCAAAATTCAAAATGGTTCTTATGAAAACATGCTCCTTTTTCCATCTGCGCATTTTTCCATCTGCGCATTTTTCCATCTGTCTTCCACTTTTTATATTGATCACTTGGATGGCTTCTTGCAATGCTCCTGCATCACCTAGTTTATATGATCACATACCTCCAAACCTTTCTTAACTTTAACAACAAGAGACTAGCATTTTAATCAAACTTTTCTTTAGTCTCACATGACTAGTTTTGGATTAGTCCACAACCCTAACTTGAAATAATCATAACTTTGTACCTGTAATGAATAAATATATGAAATTTATACACAATGTTCTTCAGTGTGTGTTATGCAATTTTTCCAGGTGTCACTAATTGGAACCTCTCATAAAATGATTTATAGTAAATAATATCCCCCCCTTTGACAAAGGTTATCACTCTGAATTCATATCGCTCATTCTTCCCTTATGACAATCGCTCCCCTTGGAAACATGCCTATATTCTCTCTCTCCAAGAATTTAACCTTGCATCTGATAAATCTCTCCAAGTAATGAAATTTAAAATTCATTCTGCATATCCTTTGCAAATTTCAGGCTCAACCTGTCATTAGTACTTTTAAAACAATATCATCAATATAAATTTCAATTAATAAAATATTACCTTGAGCTACCTTGATGTAGAGATTGTTGTTTGCGCTTCCTTTCCATAGTTTGTAGGGATTTTTGTCATTATTGTTTCTAAGAATTACTCTGTTTTAAATGTGAATTGATGTATGCACTGCATGTGTCCAAAAAATATCTGTCAATTTGGAATCCATCAACATTGTTCGAGCCATTTCCTGTGTAATTATCAACCATTTCCTTTGTCTCTGAACCACTATCTGAACCAATATATGAATCCATTCTCTCATCCACTATCATATGTTTGTCCAAACTTGCAAGTGTTCTTACGAATCCATCTCTATCCATATTGTCCAAGTCTCTACTTGCGCAACTGTCCATAATGCTAACCCATTTATCACTATACTATCACAAAGTCTTAATTAATCTATCAAACTGTACTTCTTCTAACTGATTTCTCTGAATATTTCTTCTCAAAATCTACAAGCTGCTCGAAGGATGGTTCTTTGGTATGTCACAACTATCACATAGAATCCCCCTGTCTAATATTCATATTACTTGGGAGTCTCTAAGCCAAATGGATCATAACAATTCCTTCTCTGATGTGTATTCATCAACGTCTTCATTGGTATATTCATCATCATCTTGATTGGTAGATTCATTATCTCCTTGAGCTTTGACTTCTTTATTTTTGTCTGTGGATTCATCTTTCACTACAATGCCTGAAAGTACAATATCTTGAACCTATTTCTTATTTACCTATCCTTCCTTTCTTTTAGTTATTTTCCAAACCTTTTTATATCTGACATCTTTCTTTTTCTCTGTAGAACTTTATTCATCTTGTTTTATTGCCAATCTTGTGATCTCTGGTACCTTGTATTTGTTCACATGTTCTTCCTGTTTTATTATCCATACTTTCTTACATATGATATCAATATTCTCTTTCATGGAAGTATCGATCATGCTTCTACAATCACTGGCTATGTGTCCATATTTATGACATTTGTAACACTCAATGTTACATGTGACCACATAGGCACTTTTTGCTTGAACATTTCTTTTATAATCCCTGCAATCTGCAACCTTATGTCCAAAGTTAGTACAATAAAAACAATGACCATAAAATAAATTTGCATACTTGGGAGTGTATGATCTTCTTTGTGGTGTAGTCCTTCTGAATTTTTCCCTTAACTGATGATAATCATGATTGAAGAATCTTTGTGGCTTGAACATGGATGGTCTTCTTGAATATGTATCTTCAATAGTTTTCTTATATTTTGGTTGACCATGATTCCTTCCTTTGAGTACTTCTGCATAACTCTTTCTATTTTCTTCATTCTTCTTTTCTAGCAACCTAGAGTGCTTATCTTCATTCTCTATAACTAATGTGGATGTTTCTGTCTCTTCAACGTTCTTTTTGAGCTTGACGATTTTACTTCTTAATGTGACAACTTCTTCTTCAAGCTTCTCAACCTCTTCTTCTTTCTTCATTATCTGAGACTTCATGACCTCTTTTGTTCTCTTTTCTTATTCAAGTTGGATTTTCAATGTAATTATTTCTTCTTCCAGTCTTATCTCTTCTTGACCAAACTCTTCCTCAAGTTGGTTTAATTCCTTGGTTCTTTCCTTGTGATGATCCATCAATATCATTTCTCTCTTTTCTTCTTCTTCCTTTTGTGCTGCTATGTTGGCTTCTAAACATTTTTTTTTATTATTTTTTGTTTTTTAGTTTTTCTATGACTTGTGGGACTAACCTGTGGCTAAGAAACCATGACTCAAGGGAATCTAAGCCGCCAAAATTACCCAGGGGTCTCACCCAGCCTGAGCCACACCAACCCTTAACATGACTGGATTTTTTGTCCCCGCAAGTTTCGAACCGATGGATTTAACATCACAGAGTGGCTTAACAACACACGTTTTCATCGATTGTCCTACACCTCAGGTACACTTCTAAACATTTCTTTTGATATTCTAGAGTTTCTTGAATTCTTTTGGCCTCTTCTAGTTGAGCTCTTAAATTATTGATGACCTGCTGATCCTTTTTGAAACCTTGAACACTTTCCTTTTTGTTCATCAATTCTTTCTTGGATGATTTGTTTTCTTCTCTTTGTTTCTTTCCTTCTTCTTCTTCCTCTTCTGAATCTGTCTGACATGATGAGAATCTTTGTTCTTGTTTTGTATCTGCATCTTCTTTGTCATTTTATGAATCTGCGATGGGTGAATAATATAAGTCATGTAATTTATCCCAAAGTTCTTTTGTTGATGAACATTTAACAACCTTTTCTCTTATTGGATTAGGTAATCCTTCCCAGATGAAATCCATTTTTATTTTTTTATTCTTCCTCAATTCCTTCTTGGCTGCAGTCTTTTCCCTTTTTGAACTATCATATCCTGTAACAACTAATAGCCAAATATAATGTTCATGTTCCTGTAAAAACACTTTCGTCCTTATGCTCCACATCTCATACTTAAAACCATTCTGACCATCAAACATTGGTACTCCATTCTCAGAATAATCCATGATTTCCTTCCAGTGGTTAAATTGTTTCCTGAAGGAACCGACGCTGATACCAATTGTTGGATTACTGAGAGGGGGGGTGAATAAGTAATAGAGAAATTTAATCCTTTTTAACCATATAATCCAAGTGTTATATCAATGTATCATTATCATCCAATAAATGTAGAGTAAATAAGCAATGAACAAATGAAGAATCATAGACATACATAGTACACCAATGTTTTACGTGGAAACCCAAAGCGGGAGAAAACCACAGAATGATTTTTCTTATATGTCTTGAAGAATTACATTCATTGGAAGCACCAAATTCCTTTGTTTTCCAGCTACAACTAGAAGGAGGCTCCAAGCCCCTAGTTTCTCAGGCTACAACCTTAGGGAAGCTCCAACTCCCCAATTCTCTGGCTACAACCAGAAGGAGGCTACAACGCCCTATGTTCTTTGGCTAAAACCAGAAGGTGGATAAAACCACCTGTCCTTTCCCTGTCTAACCACCTAAAGTATAAGTAGAATGATGGAACCACTGTAACACTATCACTGCGAGATATACTGACGTAAACCTGTACCAATAACCTGAACCATGCATCAACCATGCATCAACATGTACCTCAACCTATAATCAACCTGTACCATAAAGAATTGCATCAACCATGCACCAACTTGTACCAAATAACCTGTAATCAACTTGTACCATAAACAAGTGCATCAACTATGTACCGACCTGTACCTCTACCTATACCATGAACAAGTGCATCAACCATGCACCAAACTTGTAGAAATAACCTATCACAACAACCTATCCAAACAGCCTATCACAACAACCTGTCTCATCAATCTTATCAACCAAATCAGATCTACTCACCAATATCAATCACCAAGACAACTCTCAAAGATGTGCATCAACCAAGAATAACAAAACAACTCATAATCATCACCAATATCAATATGTGCTTCGAATAATACAAGTATGCTACATAATCCATAAACCATGTGTCAATAATACTACTAACAAGTGCCTCCAACCATGTACCAAGTATGTACCAATCATGTGTCAACTACTCATCAACTATGACTCATCAATATGTACCATCATCATCAACTATACACCTCATGTATGTGTCAACTCATCAACTACTTGTCTCAACCATGTACCTGACAAGTACCTCAACCAAATGCCCTCATCAATTTCATCATCCAAATCTGATTTGTAACTCTATAATATACCTAGTGTACATGATCACATACCTGCAAACCTTCCTTAACTTTAACAAAAAGAGACTAACATTTTCATCAAACTTTTCTTTAGTCTCACATGACTAGTTTTGGATTAGTCAACAACCCTAACTTGAAATAATCATAACTTTGTACCTGTAATGAATAAATATATGAAACTGATACACAATGTTCTTTAGTGTGTTTTATGAAATTCCTCTAGGTGTCACTACTTGTAACCTCTCAAAAAATGAGTTATAGAAAAAATGGCATACCTTGTTGAATTCTGACTTATTCTAGAGAGTGACCTTGTAAAGTGTGCCCCACACCTAATATTTGTTGAATCGATCTAAAATTGTTACAAAACATACCACAAACTGTACTCTAACCAACACATTTGGTCTTACTAAATTTTTATCTGTTATTAAGAAGTTATGACGCTTGTACCTAAAACACTTGTTTTAGACTAGTTTCAAGACTAGCCACAAACCCTATTTTCCATGGAGTGTAACTCCAAAAATACAACGACCCACAATATGAATTTGTTACCACCGATAATTGGATATTTTTCCTCAATGGAATAGCAATTTCATGGTCTAAATCATTCTAGAAAAAAAGTTAGTGCAAAAATGGTGAGATGACCTGTAAGTAACATACCTTAGAAAGCATCATCAAAAGAATTTATCCTTCCTTGAATTCCGGCCTTCTTTTCTTCACCTTCCCTCAGAAATTCAGCTTAGATATCCTTCGGTTACCTCAGAAAACTATATATATTCAATATTCTCAACTTTAATCTAAAATGAGAGAGCCTCACCTCTTATTTATACTCTCCAAGTAGCATCCTTAAAAACATCTTCTAGGTCACTTTGCCCACTTTCCTTATTTTAGGGTTAACCCACTTCTAATTTCTCCATTAAATTTATTATTTAAATAATTTATTTTGTATTCACTTTGAGTTATAGTAAATGCATCACTTCACTTTATTATTTACCTTCTAAAATATCTTAAACCACTTTGACTACTTTGACATTTTGGGGATTCAAGCCAACATATGAGGGTCCTCCAACTTTGTAAGGCCATAACTCTCAAATCATGAGGAGTTATGTGATGTTCCACATACCACCAAAAATGGAATGACAGGTACTATCCATATAGAATATTCTTTCCTTCAAATATATAAAAAATCATACCATTATCCATCAAACAAACTTGGGTCCATTACCCAAACCTAGGTTCTCCAACTTCTCATGGCCATAACTCTCTAACCATGAGGAGTTATGTGACGTTCAACATACCACCAGAAATGGAATGACATGTACTATCCATCTAGAATAGTCTTACCTTCAACTATATTAAAACTAATACCATTATACATGAAACAACCTTGGGTCCATTACCCAAACCTTTGTGCTACTGGAATTTGCTACCAGACTTTATCCAAGGGTTGACATCTATCACTAAGGGTTGACATCAATATAAAATATCACTCTCCAATAGTTGAAATCAATGAAAACCAACTATCCATCAAATTAAGCCAATTGTCTGACAATTGTAATGTAAATGAAAATTTACTTAAGCTGGTGAGTTGTTTGATATCATTTTTGTATGCACCTTTCATGGCATAGTGCATGCATGTATTGAGCAGTAAAATGAGGAAGTGTGCACATTCCAGTATACCACGAACAACAACTTAAGTGTGCATGATTTTGAGGCCAGGGAGCCTTTGTGTATATGCTGTGATTTATAGGCTGGTGAGCCAGATTTGTGATTATTAGGCCGGAGAGCCTAGATGTTAAAGGCCAGTGCACCTACTTTTGTATATGTCTCAACATTAATATAAAATACATCGTTGCGCACAGACCGACCAAGATAAAAGAGTATGGGGGACTAAAATCCACTAGTTAGGGAAAGGATGGGGGCTAAAAGTTAAGGAAAAGGGGCTAAGACAGGGAGCTTAAGCCAAAAAGGAATATTATATTAATATTTATTAAATTATAAAGTATGGATAATTATTTTATCCTAAGTTCTAAATATGGGTACAAGTGGGACAAAGTAGCTCCCAACATGACAAGTGTCAAGTTGGGGACATGCATACATATTGTTTGGACTTAGTTCATTTCCGATGATTATTTCCATTATTCCTCCCATCATTTATTCATCCATTCAATCATCCATGAACACTCACACACTCATTGAGCTATCTTCCCTACCTTCATGTCATTGTACCTGAACCTGTATCCATAGCCATACTTGTTTGCGTAGCTGGTTAGCATGGGAGCTAGACTGAAGAAGTGGGTTGTTAGGCCCGTGGGATATTGAAGAGGCGAGTTGTTAGGCCCGTGAGAAATTCCTCTCTGGGTGAGATAATTGTTGGGAATTGATTTCCTGAAGGTGCTAAACTACAACTACAGGGCTCTGAGACTTCCTATCAAACCTGTTGCTAAAGTCCGGAAAGGAAGTGGGGCAGCCGAAGGACTGCTGAGTAGATAAGGGGAAAACTTCCTTGGGTGGGACATGCATGTGGGGAATGAGGGATTGTAGGCTATTAGTTTGAGTGGGAACCTATGACAGAGTCTTTCTTGTTGTCTATGAGCCATTAGCCTGGTTGGGAATCCCTTTACCCGGGTGGAGTTTAGTCCTAGCTCGGGGGTGACCCATTGCTAAGAGTGATGAGCAATGTGGTCTAAGTATGGGAGGTTCATGGAAGGTCTGCATGCAGTTGGTGATATTATTACCAAGATAAGTGTCAAATTTGTGATAAATTTATATGCTACATTATTATTTACGTGTTTATTTTTGTGGGTTTATCCTATGTGTGTTTATAATTTTCTTTAGAGTTATGGGTATTTCCTGTATATGTTGCATGTATGTGTTTACTATAATTTCAGTTTGAATCCATGAAATTACATAATGCATTTGTCTATTTACATTTTATATATAAAGTTCTGCAATAGTTTTGTGTGTATATTTTTTAATTTCATGTAGTTCAAAAAAATTATGTGGCATAGCTCAGTTGGATGTTGGGTATGTTACAATATGTCCCGCAAAGAGAACAAAATCTTTCTCTGGAGTAGCATGGCATGGCATAGGTGGTCTGGGATGTTACACCTTAGGTTTCCCCATGTCCTAGTCACACTTCCAAGTCAACATTTCCACATCATCCTTGTATGACAATATGGATCGCCATCGAAGTTTTTTCCAGGAGATATCAACAAACATTGTCTAAAGTAAAGCACCAACTCCTGATCCACGAGTTAAATTAGCGAAACGATGGGACATTTTTAGCACAAAATACGATTAGATTTTGTCATTTAATAGGCTAGTTAATGTTTCACTCCGCATATCTTGCTACCCTATGCACCGATTGAACAATGATAATTTGAAATCATCGATGAACCACATTATAGCCCGCGCCTATGCAACCAACCTACGACTACATTTAATATTGAACATAATGAGGATCTGGTGGCATATTTTGTAGAACCACACTCACACCCCGAATTGAATAACTGATGTGACAAGGTAGGTATTATCTCCATTTAAATCACTAAGACAGCTTCAAACACCTCCATTTTGCACATAAGTTTCTCATTTCCAGAGCAGTCAAAGAAGCGAAGAGATCTCTCAAGAGTTGCATTTGATTTTCAGAAACTTCAAAAAAACAGGTTAAGCTAGTATGAAAAAGAGGTATGTGTTAATTTTTTCATTTCGACAGTTTCATTTTTATGTATCAACATTCTATCTACAATATAGTGTCTAACGTTGTTCTATCTATAGGTAAATATGCCTCCATGGAAGCCAACGACTAGATGCTCACTGAGGGAACCAAAATTAAAGGAGGCAGAGATTGGTGAAGGATCTTCTCACGGCATTGCGAGGCAGTTGGAATTTTCTCCCAGTGCAGAACCAATAATTAAAACATAGACTAATAAGGAATTTACTCAACCCCCCACTTTTGGCGATATAGAAGCAACCATTGGATCATAGATGATGCTCCCACAATGGGGAGATTTTCTCAATATAATTAATCAGGAAAATTACCTGGAGTTTATTCCCCACAGCGACCTAGATGTAAGAGTGCTCGACGATCCAAATATCCAGTGGTAGTGACTACATATGGTGGTCTGTCGAACCCCATTCTTGCTCTGCATTGAGACTCTGGGTTGGATAATTGATCATGCAGACATGCAGAGGTTCCTAATCAATGATGAGAATGGTGGATGTGTCATATTTTTTCTCTCGAAAGAGCTCCAGAAATATTACAAGGTCAAGGACCCAAAGGAGCGATTGAACACATAATTCTTGGTGAAGTTATATGAATTTCATGACACTAGACAATTAATGGCCTCTTAGTGGAAGGAAGAAAAGAAATTTACAAACCATAGAAATGGTTTGTATGGGACAACAAATCTAAGAGAGACATATATCTACTTAATGCCTCTAATTTTCCAATTATACGGGGAAAAGGATTGCGCTAAGTTATCAGAGGCATGGATTCCCCTGACATACACTATGGCCATTTCTGGGAGTAGTTTCAACTGTGGAGAAATCATCTCCAAGAAATTGAGCACAAGTATATTGTAGGCTAAGTCACCATAGGAGGGATAAGTTCCCACTTTTTACATGGCCTCATATATTCTAGACATGATGTGCGCAAGGAATGTCTTCACCGACATGAATCTGAGCTGACATGTTTGAGAGTTACCTGTACTTGTCTACTTCAGCATCCTATGGGAAAATAGGTACAATAAATCATATTCTCTCATTTGTGATGAATTCATAGCTCGGGTGTAATTCATTATTTTCAAAAAAGAATGTCTAAGACTATCTCTAGCAGCCAAGAAAATTATTTCGAAAGTAGGCCATTGGTACCTATATGAAACCACAACCTATATCAGGGTTTTTGGGGCCACCGACGCACCACATTTTCTCCCCGCTCACGTCCCAGACTGGCTCGTCGTAGGAGAAATATGTTACCAAATCATTCTCTAGGGATATAAGGCCACTTTGGTTAAGGAAACGAAACGAGCGTTCATACCCTATGATTTCCATGTAGGGTTTTGCATAGTGAAGGGCATTGCTCAAGCTAAACAAGAGGGTTTGATTCAACTAGAATATAGGTTCCAAACATGTTGGTTTCTCAAGAATGATCCTAAAGGCCTATTTCTCCAACATGTGTCACAATTCTCTTCCTGTTGGGCATACATAGGCGATAAGTTTGATGACGATATTTTTATAGAATGTACTCAGGACTAGGAGGAGGTATTGTAGATAAAATCTAACCCAAACATGAATAGGTTCAAAGCTATGAGTATGGATGAGAAAGTCAAAATGATAGAACAGACCACTCAAGAAGCTGTTAGGGCTTGAGAATAAAACAGAGCAACAGAGGCCACAAAGGCACAAAGGAGGGGGATGTTGTTACTAGAAGGAGGCCAAAGAGTCATTGCATAGCTAGAGAATGATCCTCAACTATTAGAAATGATGAGGATCCCCCTGGACGACCCAATCACAATCAAAGAGGAGCTAAATGGCTCAGAGTCAACACAATTGGAGGAAACCACCGGTCTGGAAAATCCCAGAGTTCCATCACCACAGGGAAAATCGTCGGTGACCATTCCAACCTAGTATTAGGTTCCAAGAAAACTAGGTGAAACAAGTGTGCCTAATACCTATCTAATATAATAACCATCTATGATGATGAAGAGAGTTTAGTGGTCTCACTTATAACTCTAATACCGATTACAAAGGAGAAAGAACCAGGGTGGACATCTGCTACAAGTCCTGATGAATCAATTCCAAACCCTCTATAGGGTGACCATGAGGCTGAAAGTATCTTAGAAACTGAATTTATCGACCTATCGGGGACCATGAAAGATAGCTCTAGGGATGAGCTAGGTTCAGGTGGACAAAATGAGGAATTGCAATAGCCAGAGATCGACACCTTAGCATCCGATCACCAAGTAAGTATTGATAGTGTCAATGTCTCTTCAATTTTGGTTGATACCTCACCAACCAATGAACACCAGCTAGAGGTCGAGCCATTGGAACACATGAAAGTTTCCCCTGCCAAATAAGTGCAAGAATCGGTTCTAGAGAAAATACAAACAGAAGGAATCTTGGGAAACACTCTGACCTGGGGAGAACAAGAAATCCTTGAGCCCGTTGATGAGGTCACCTCTATACAAGTGATTTCTTAAAACATGAAGAGGAAATCCATCATGAGGAGGACCACTAAGAAAACAAGAATCACGCTGGACATATTGATTCTCATCACCACAGAGGAGAATATGCTCATAATAGAGAACACGAAGACATATGATCTCATTGGCGCAGGGATGGATATCATTGATACCACACTAGATTGAGAAAAGAGATATTAAAAGGATTTGGACACTACACTAAAGGAGCTAGACCATTTGCATCACTTGGAAAAATATTACCAAGACTCAACGCAGGCCACAATTTTCCTGAAGAGTGAGTTCCAAGATGCATATGAAAAGTTCACAACCGAAATACATATTTTCTGTAACATCCCTGACCACCTAGGTCAATCCACAATACATGAGAGAATGCTTTCATTCTCTCTGTGGAACATACTGCAACATACCCAGCATCCAACTGAGCTATGCCACATGAATTTTTTGAACTGCATGCAATTAAAATATATACACACAAAGCTCTTGTAGAAACATATATATAAAATGTAAATAGACAAATACATTATGTAAATTCATGGATTCATACTAAAATAACATAAACGTATACATGCATCATATACAGGCCTTACCCATAAGTATAAAGAAAATTATAACCACACATAGAATAAACCCATAAAATAAACACGTAAATAACAATGCAACATGTAAATTTATCACACAGTTGACACTTATCTTGGTAAGAATATCACCAACTACATGTAGACCTTCCACGAACCTCCCAGCCTTAGGCTACACTGCTCATCACTCTCAACAATGGGTCGCCCTGGAGTTGGGACTAAACTCCACCCGGGTAAAGGGATTTCTAGCCAGGCTAATGGTTCACAGACAACAGGAAAGACTCCATTACAGGTGCCAACTCAAGCTAACAATATACAGTCTCTCATTCCCCACATTCCTATCCCACCCCAAGAAGTGTGCCCCTTCTCTACTCAACAGTCCTTCGGCTGCCCCACTTCCCTTCCGGGCTTCAACAATAGGTCAGACAGGAAGTCGCAGAGCACTGTAGTTACAGTTTAGCACCTTCCAGAAATCAATTCCCAACAATTCTCTCACCCAAGGAGAGATTTCTCACGAGCCTGACAACCTGCCACTTCAATATCCCACGGGCTTGACAACCCGCCTCTTTAGTCCTTCTCCCAAGATAAGAAGATACACAAACATAATGCTATGGATACAGGTTCAGGTACATTCATGAAGGTATGAAGGATAGCTCCATGGGTGTGTGAATGCTCATGGATGATTGAATGGATGACTGAATGATGGGAGGAGTGATGGAAAGAAAAAAAAATGATGGAAAATGAACTAAGTCCAAACAATATGTATGCATGTCCCCAACCTAACACTTGTCATTTTGGGAGCTACTTTGGCCCACTTGTCCCCAACTTTGGAATTTAGGATAAAATAATTATCCATACTTTATATTTTAAGAAATATTAATATAATATTCCTTTCTGGCTTAAGCTCCCTAGGTTAGCCCTTTTCCGTAACTTTTAGCCCTCCCTTTCCCTAACTAGTGTAGTTTAGTCCCCCATACTCTTTTATCGTGGTTGGTCTATGCACAAAAATGTATTTTATATTAATGATGAGACATATATAAAAATAGGCGCACTAGCCTTTAACATCTAGGCTCTCTGGCCTAATCATCACAAAACTAGCTCACTAGCCTATAAAACATAGCATATACACAAAGCCTCACTGGCCTCAACATTGCGTGCACTTAAATTTCTACACGCGGTATCCTGGAATGTGCACACTTCATCATTTTAATGCAAAGTACATGTGCGCACTATGCCATGAAAGGTGCATACAAAAATGATATCAAAACATCTCACCAACTTATGTGCATTTGTGTTTACATTTATAATTGGGTTCGGCCTAGGGATATTAAATTTTGACTGCATGTGTAGTCAATTATCAAGAAGATATCATTATGGCACTGGAAACTTATAAGTGCTATAGAGGGAAAACCCCCTACGGACTACACCAGGGTTCTAAAGTGCATGAAGAGCTAACCATATAAAGTCTCCTACTTTTAACAACTATCTCGACATTACCCCACAATCATACATAAAAGAAAAAGTATAGGGATCCAGTAGGCATACCTTAAACTCCACATCTAGTGTCGATCCCTTTGCACTTAGTTGTTTCTCAACTGCATATATCCTCCCAAGGCCAATCTTCATTCACCACAAGACAAACACGAAACTACAAGCATGCATTCTATATATGGATTAGTGGGTTAGACATCATAAAAAAAAAATGTAAACAAATCATAAAGATTTAAGACATCATTTGGTAGGACGAAAAAAGTATTTCTTTATATTAATCTCACAAAATTTGTTTACAATGTGATATAGGCAACTACTCCTCGAACTCGGTCTTGGGATCCTCTTCACCATGCACCAACTTCTTCCACGTATTCCTCTCCTCTTCAGTTCTCTCTAGGGAAATGGCTACGGTTTGTAATGGACGAAGAAGGAATTCTAGATCAAACTCACAATGTGGTTGAAAAATATTGGGGCAAAGGGGGAATACTGAAATGGACAGAGTTTCTATGCTCTCATGCTTCTCTTTGGAATGGTACCCCAACACCTTCAAAAAAATGGTTTTTTTAGAAGAGTTGTTCAGTGATGGCTTGGCAAAGATAGCAAGTAATATGGCCTGATGCCAGGTATGCATGTCTAGTGCAATTTAGGGTTATAACAGATGCCCCCTAATGTGTGAGGTCAGAAGAGCATCCAATGGCCAAAATACATTACAAATCTTCACCAATGTACGAAGTGAATGAGCCCAGGGACCAAAGTTCAGGAGGTGCCATCTGCAAAATAACAATTTGTCTCACCGAGAGGGGCATACCCATGCCCGAGATGAAATAAAATGATGGATGACAATCAAATAAACTGCAAATCCATGTCATAGAACTATATAAAGTGTAACCGTGAGCAATACACAATGGATCTACATCTCAAAATCAAAATATATACATTTATAGTATCTGTCTTCAAGAAGACAATGATGCGTGATGGCTGGAGATGAGGTCTTTAGAGCTCGATCAACAACTTCAAAATATTCAAAACTCGGGTAGGAGTGTAATATCAGTGTACGACTTCACTATCCAGAGGTCTTTGATGGCTCGTCGGGAACAAACAAGAGTATCTCGGTGATCAGACAGATAACTTCATTGATTTTGAGCAAGGACTTGATTGGACTTTCGAGGTGGTCGAGCATGAGGACAAGAGACAAATTGCAGAAGGGCCGACTCAAGTTTAGTAAAAATTCCCTTAGACAAAAGAACAAAAAAAGATAAGACTCAGGAAAAATGGTATTGACATAAGTTCATGATGCAGGAGGCAATGTGAACTCTCCATATGTTTGGAAGGATAACCAAACAGAGGGGGACACAGCTCTTCATTGCGAAAACAACTTCCTAAGGTCATATTGAATCCTAGAGCTTGACAAACAAATAAAAGGATGTGATTTTTCCAAGGGTGACTCATTGTGTTGTCAACAAAAAGAAAATACTTTTCCCTTCCTCTTTTTGGGGTATATTTGATTTTTTTTTTGTCTTTATCAATAATTTTGGAAATCTTGAAAAATAATAAAATAATGCTACGTTACAAAGGAGGAATGAGTGTCGCATACATACTACTTCCAAGCACAAGGAACACACTGATGCTTAGAGTAAGGGGACATATGCAAAAAAGGGACACTTGGAAAAAATACTCAATGGGTCAAGGTGTCAAGATGCAGAGGCAAAGTGATACAAGGATTGCGTATAAGGCATGCTTCAGAAGGTTCAGTTGAGAGCAACATGGAGCTGACATTAGGCCAAAGACACAGGAATGAAAATGCGATTAATAAGACACAATGATAACTTCATTCAATGTAATTTTAATGATCCCAGAGAAGGTAAGATCGACATTTTTTCATTTTTAGAGTCTAAAAAAGCATAAAAGGAGACTCCACTGGGGTACCTTTTTCGAAGGTAGTCTAGTCGGTTCGAAAAAGGGGTAAACTAGCACCGAAAAAACATCTATTCAAACTCATTTTAATGAGTGTGACAAAGACAATATCACTCGACAATCTTTTCATATTTAAGGAGTCTAAAAAGAGCTTTACTATGGACTCTGTAAGGCATGTTCTTCTTGACCAATTTAACGAGCGTGAAGAAACAAGGTCACTCGACAATATTTTCAATTTTAGGGAGTCTGAAAAGAGCTTAACTATGGACTCTGTAAGGGATGTTCTTCTTGACCAATTTAACAAGTGTGAAGAAACAAGGTCACTCGACAATTATTTCAATTTTAGGGAGTCTGAAAAAGAGCTTAACTATGGACTCTGTGGGGGTTCCTTTTTCATAAATTTGGTCCCTTAGGCCTGAAAAAGGGTTAAATTTATACCTGAGAATACTCTTCTAGGGAAATGAGGTCCCTAGAGTATACCTTTGTTCATACATTTGACCATCCAGAATGAAAAAGGGGTAAACTACCACTGGACAAACATGCCTTCAGATTTTAGTTTGGTGAGCATGAAGGGAAACAAGATCGCTCGACAATCTTTTCATGTTTAGAGGGTCTGGAAAGGCATTAAAAGAAGACCCATTGTTTTTGGAGTCCCAAGGGTGAAACCAAGAGTGATAACATATCAGACATGTGAGGGCCATAACTTGTAATCAAGATAGGACTAAAAGGACTCTCGAGCCTAAAATCATTAGCGAAGACATGGACACCAAAATGAAACCAGGATCTACCTAGTGAATCCATGTGAAGGTAGGCTCTACCACTAAATTACAATACTTCTAGAGTAGGAGTGAGGGTTCCGTGTCACAATTCAGTGGGATCGATCCTATGACAAAGTGAAAAACACAATGAGGTGCAACAAGTGGAGGTGGAATCCTATATTAAATGCACAAAGTTGGAAAAAACACCTTTCACCAAAGGACCTTAAAAATTTCGCAACTCTCAAAAAGGTTCACTGAACCGAAAGTAAAATGTATCATAACATCCCAAAAGAAACTCGAGAACCATGCTAAATGATTTTCAGGATAGAAAAAATGACAAAAGGGTCCAAAAAATGACAAAAAGGGGCCAAAAAGTCTATAAATAAAAGCTGGCAGCTCATTATCACCAATGTAAATTGAGAGTTGACAAAAAATTCAAAAACACCCCTTTGCCGAAAGAGTTGATTCCGGGAGCTTCAGTGGATGAAACGTACTTCCGCTTGGACCAAGTAAGTACAAACTATCCCCTCCTACATTTCCATTCTTCATTTTTGCATTTCCTTTTGTTTTTTGGGGTGGAACTGACCTTTAAAAAGGTCGGCCCTACATGTACATAGGCCGTCTTAGGAAAGACCACGTATGCCCTCGAGTAGAAAATGATCTGCACACGTGCATACATGAATATGTTCAACACAGCCCGCGTACACCCTCCAAAATGTGGAAAAAAATGAAAAGAAAGAGTTAACTCCCCATGAACTTGTCATTTTGCAGGATGTATGCCCATTGGAGAGAGAGAGAGCATGAAGACATTTATTTTTTGGTCTCACAAGACCCTGTTGTTATCGCTGTATTAGCACAATGTGGGTTATTGAAATTTTTCTAGTGTCCATTTATGAGGGCACAACCTAGGTTGATGAATGCTTTGATAGATTACTGGAATCCTGACACCGAGGCATTTATGCTTGAGGGGCAGTTGTTGACTCCAATGACTGAAGATATTTACTTCTTGACTAGTCTCTCGAGGAGAGGGGATCCAGTCAACTTGGGTATCTTTCCCCTCGGGCCTCACAACATTGAGGAGTTGATTGGAATCCATTGCGAGGTTGGTACTGAGAAAATGGGTTCTCAGGTGATGATAAACAAGATCATCAATCTATCGTTGAAAGTGTTAGTGTTACTCATTGGGTGGATCACTGGATCCGCAGCTTTACATCAGGCCTCCTGGGTGCACATGCATTGTGCGGTGTAGTGATTAAATGTACATATTTTCGATTGGAGTACAACCATGCTATATTGCATGAAGAGACAACTAAGAGAGTGTTGGATACAAGAGAACAAAAACTTTGGATTCAAGACTGTTCTGTGCTCCTTTTTCTTCGAGAGGGTACCTAGTCTTAGTCCGCGAGAGATGATACGAGGGCACGTGGCCTCTCTCCCAGCATTATGTAGATGGGCTATGTTGATGCCACGATAGGGGGGAGGGAGGACTGTAGAAGCCTTCGATGAGAATTTTTTTGACTGGTGGGCATGGTAGATTCTGGAAATAGAGGACTAACCCTATGCTAGGATCAAATTTTCTAGAGATCCTGACATGACTGTACCTCCTAGAGAAGAGCAAGGAGAGATGGGTACGTTTGTTTTTCAGAGTTATTTAATTTTTATTTCTTTTTATATATATCTTTTTTTTTTGTATACCAGAGTATATGACACTTATGTATCTTTGATGTATAGATGTGGGACCAGTGCGTCCATCAAAATTCTTAAGGACTAGGCGGCATCCTCGACCAGAGGCAGGACCAACTGCAGTCACTGGACCAGTAGTAGCAGCAGGGGGGCCTCCAACCAGAGAGGATGAGAGAGTATTAAGACAGGTGGAGTGGAACCTCACCGTGCTCACTCTCACAGTACCTATGGCAGAGATCGAGGATCTACCACCAAGGATGCAACCTCATGTAGTTGGGGTACCATGGACCTGGGTCCAACTCTTTTTCCGTTTGGAAAATGTTGTTGTTCATTATGGAAGGGCCAACAGGCCCCACCCTTAACTAGGCTAGACTACTCACGTGCCAAGGGAACCTTTTGTATATTTTTGAGGACATAAGCCCCATGACACTTACTGGACATATTTTTAAGGTGCTTACACCCACCCATGTACTCTGATATTTTCGATATATATATATGTGTATTTACATCTTTTTACATCTTATAGATTACATTTATTTTACAAATGTATTTACATGTGCATGTGTGTGCTTTTTCTTACATGTGTGGAATATGCCAATCTAATACATGATTAGCTAGAGTATCTTTGATTTGATTCAATCTCCTAGGAAAATAGATATACATAATGTAATCAAAGCTTCATTCTAAGAGACGTACCCTAAGGAACCGTCGGTGTAGAGAAGGATCGTAAATGAGGTAAACCCCATTTAACTAGGACACAACCAACTGAGCATCTAAGTAGACTCGAAGGTGAGATATACCATGCGACAAAGCATCACGAAGAAACCCTAAGACTGCATTGTATTCGACGAAATTGTTTGTGGCGTCACCTAAACAAATACCTCTTGAAGATAGCAACTAGCCCTGAGGTGTGAAAATCACCCAAGTTGCGGAAGCAAGCCTCCGAGTGTGGCGGCTATCACCGTCTACAAACCCAACAAACACCTCTGATTCACTTGACATCTACCAAAGTGAAAAAGATGACATCAAAAATGACACATCCATAAAACCAAAAAAGACAAAAACTAAAAAGAAAATGTATAAGAACTATACATATGTACAAGAAGTCACCCAAGGCGACCCACCTCCGAGTAATACTTCTTGAGGTAGAGCCCATTTCTAGGCTTTGCCAAATAATTTCCCTCAAATTCTACCAGACAATAAGAACCCTTCTTTAGAACCTCCTTCATGATGAAAGGTCTGAACCACATGGGTTTGATCTTGCCTGCCCCCAGGGGGTCCTTATCTTGGTCGTAGACTAGGAAAAGGTCACCTTTAGAGAAAATATGAGGACAAGAGGACCTATCATACTGACACTTGAACTTTTTTTTGTGAGCCTCATTAACCAAGGCTGTGTCATGACGCTGCTCATCGAGTTGCTCGAGATATAATAAATGCTCTTCAAGTGGTGAAGTGTCTAGAAATAACTGTACTGCAAACTTTAGAGACGGGATCTGGAATTCTATAGGAAATATTTCTTCCAGACCGTAAATGAGTTGTAAATGCAAGAAACCGGTTGCAATCTTAACATACGTTCGGTAGGCCCATAATGTCGAGTACAACATCAAATGCCAATTTGACTTGGCCGAATTGATCGCTCACTGTAGAATAGTCTTAAGGGACTTATTCACAGCTTCCACTTGACCATTCTCTTGTGGGTAGTAGGGTGACGAATGTTCTTGCCTCAATACAAGATTTGACGTTAACTCAAACATCATTTTATTTTGAAAGTGACTGCCATGGTTAGTGCCAATCTCTCTTGGGATGTTGAACCTTTCTATTATCTAGTTAAACAAAAAGAGAGTTGATGTCTCGCCATCATCTTTAAACATTGGCATATCCTTGACCCACTTTGTGAAGTACTCTATTTCTACGATGATATAATGGTGCCCCCTTACTGAAGGGGGGTTTCATGTAGCATAATCAATCCCCCACTTGGTGAAGGGACCAACTATGATGACGGGAAACATGGGAGTAGGGTGTGCCCTCATCTTCAGAGATAAGATCTGACATGGGTGGCACTTCTTGACTGATTCAACACAATCTTTGATTAATGTTAACCAAAAGTAACCAGCTCATAGAATCTTTTGGGTTGTTTCCAGCCCAGACAGATGACCACCACATGCTCTAGTGTGGCAATCGTTAAGCATGATTTTCACTTTTTCATGAGTGAGACACCGGCGAAGGATTCAATCTACACATCGATGATACAGAGTGTCCTCGAGTATGAGATAGTTCTTCGCCTGATGGCGTATACAACGACGCTCATCATAAGAAGCAGAGGTGGGGAACTTCAATGTTTGGAGATAGACTACTATATCTCCATACCAGGGGTCCAAAGACATACAAAAAACATGTCTCCTTTGATAGGTGAATCCTCGGGTATAACATCACCTAATTCGATCGGAAGTTCCGAGATGAGTTCCGTGAAGACCAATGACTTTTTGGATTTCTCCGAAACAAAATCCAAGTCAAATTCCTGAAGGATAACTATCCATCTACTGATATTTCCGTCGATTACACATTGTGTCAACACGTATTGAATTGGATTCACAACAACAATGATGGTGGTCTTGCAAAACAAGATGTAATGACGAAACCGTTGGCCAATATGAACTGTTGCCAATGCAATTTTTTCAACGTGGGAATAATTGAGTTCTAGTCCAACCAGGCCTTGGCTCAGGTAATAAATCACGTATTCTGAGAGAAAATCATCCTCCTGAATCAATGCCATACCAATGGTTGACTCCGCAGTAGCCAAGTACAATAAGAAATATTTATTATAATTAGGTGGCCAAAGTAGAGGGGCACATGTGAGGGTGCGTTTCAACGCTTTGAAAGAGTGTTGAGTGGCTTCGTCCCAATGAAAAGGAACATCCTTCTTTAGTAAACACATGAAACCCTTTGTGATCTCGGCATAGTTTGCGATGAGATGCCGTAAAAAGTTCACTTTTCCCTGTAAAATCTGAAGCTGAGGGACTGTGTATGGGAGAGGCAACTGAACTATATTCTCAACCTTTAGAGGATCGACCATTATCCCTATTGTTGAAACTATGAAACCTAGCAGATGACCCAAAGTTATGAAAAAAATGCATTTTCTTGGATTCAACCTAATCCAGTAGTAGCAACATCGCTCAAATATAAGTCGAAGGTGTGTGGGATGATCAACTCTCTTACAAGACCGTGATGCTAAATCATCAAGATAATCCTCGACTATGTGTTTGAGGTCGTGGAAATCAAAGGACATGGCCCGCTGAAAAGTAGATCCAATATTTTTTAGACCAAAAGGCATCTTCCGATAAGCGAATGTACCCCATGGAAAAATGAAAGCAGTTTTGTGTTGGTATTCGGGCTTGATCTATATTTGATTGTATCCTGAAAAACCATCCATGAAAGAAAAGACCTCGCAGCCTGCGCACTCATCAACAATATGGTCGATAAATGGAGTGGGGAAATTATCCTTTGGACAAGCCTTGTTCAAATCATGGAATTCCATACACACGTGCATCGTACCCTGTTGTTTCTTGACTGGAATGAGATTTGACATCCATTGAATCAATTGAACCTGGTAGATGAAACCATCTTTGAGTATTTTCTCTACTTCAGCCTTAATAGTTGTTGCTTTCTTAGGATTAATTGGATGAATATTCTGCCGGATTGGCTTAGCGTCAGTATATGTCATGATTTCATGTTCGATGATTCTTGGATCTATGCCTAGAATTTCCTCGTAAGACCAAACAAACACGTCGCGAAATTCATTAAATAAATCCGTGTAGATTTGAATCTCCTTGGGGGAGTAGTCTGCTCTGACGAAGACATTCTCCATGACACCAGGGGTTCTAGAGATATCAATAGGTATCGTTTTAGAAATGGTTTCCATATTTCATTCAGTGTAAATAACATGCATAGCCAAAGGATTGATAGGACAAGCCCTATCTCCAATCATAGTTAGAGTGAATACACCTGCTTCAATTCTTCTTAACTCTAGGAGGAAATAAGATCTGTGATGGAGATCATCCCAGGGTCTGTCCGGACTAGTCATTGCCTCAATAATAGCCTCATCTGAGGGAAATACTAAGTCTAAAGAATCAGTATCGACAAGGGAACCTTGAGCCCAAATAGGCTCGAGAACCGGATCTAACTCCTGTGTGGGAGTTAGATCGGGGTCAACGGAAGCTTGCTATACTATAGAGTACACAACTTATGTCACGGAGAAAGGAATGGCCATGCCATGGTGCCTTGTCCCTTCCATCATGGCTAATGGGGAAGGAAGAGTCCATGGATCGTTAGAGTAAGTCATGCGAAACGATGATATTTGAAAGATTTCAGCCCTAGGCTGGTCGGGGACAACCGATATGTATTTCACATTGCCATTTAGAGGTGAGTAATCCAAAGTACCCATCAAAGGTGGGCACAAACCAACCCTTACATTGACGATGTCGGGTTGGGGGTTATCAATCATCGAGATTGTGGGTACCCCCAATGAAGGTTCAGGATGGGAGAAGGATAATTGATCAATGGAAATGATCTAACCCTCATGTGGAAACAACAAGACCCGAAAAACTGTCATGACCACTTATTGCAAAGCATAGGTCCAACTCCTTCCTAACAAGATATTGTAGTCAAGAGACACATTGACTACTTCAACTTTGATGCACACGGTCTTCCCCCCTAACTGCACAGGGAAAGAGGGGATGATTCCATGTGGTTGGAACGAATGATCGTCGAAAGAAGTAAGAAGAGAGGGTGAAGGAGACAAAACAGGTTGGCCAATGGCCTTCCAACATGCCAAATACATCATGCATGTTGAGGAACCCTCATCAACCATTGTGCGAAAAATGTTCTGAGTAAAAGTTTTCGTGGTGGAAGCCACTACTATCTGAAACACCATGTGGTAAGGGAGATAAGGTTTTAACTCAGTCATATCTACCATGATCGTTCTCGGATTACAAGTCTTAGTAGACCCTAAGGCAGCTAACAGAGTCTTTCTCTGGGAAGGGTAGCTCTGGAGGACTTCCAAAGCCGACATTTCATAAGGGGTTTGAGACAAATACTCTACCACAGAGTAGTTATGGGTGGCCCTTGAATTTGGATTGTGGGAAGCTTTCTTGAATGCACCTTTTGGGATGCGTGTCATTGTTTCACCCAACGTCTTCTCAATCTGGAGAGGAAGAGATGGGTTTTTGGCTTCTTTACCTTTCTCAGAGGTGTTTAGAATTCCATAGTTGCGTGTCCTAGTTGCTATGTCAATGATACCTTTCATCATGTACACATTTGCAGACGAAGGATTACTCGAAGACAGAGGGGGTCCTTGAATTCTCCCTTCCACGCTCATAGAGGATTGGGTTAAAGTTTGCCCATGTGGAAATGGGTTTGTTAACACGGTAGGCTGTTGCTATGCCAATAACTTATGGGCCTCCGCAAGCCAAGGGAACAGGTGATTCAGATGGCCTTCTGTGCAAAGATTACACAGATACTTCAACTTATTATTTTATGTGTTTCCTCACCAACATTATTGGTATATTTCTTATCCTCCTTACCCTTCTTTCACTGTTTCTTCTTTCCGTCAGGCTGCTAGGTAGCCTTTGGGTTTTCTGATTTCACACTGTGTACATATGACATTTGATTAGGGGGAGCAGCCGAACCAGTGGTCTGGATGGCCGCTGTCTATTGTATTGTCAACTATTGTAATTGATTCGAGAGATGATCAATGAGATTTATTTTCATTGAACCAAAAATACCATTGGCATGTAGTCTAGATATCTGTTTGGTATTGTCAAGTATCGACCGTGGTGCATCTGGAAAAACTTTGTAAAGTAAACCAAACTAAGAGTAAATCAACTCTAACTGTTGAGCTCTCATTATCGCTTCTTCTTCTTAAAAGACCCCCGATGCTATGATGTCTTTAGATAACTGAGGTACCAAATACTTAAGGAACCACTCAAGTAGGAATGTTGGTGGGACTGGTACTTTTATCAAACTCTTCCAGTGTCTCCATTCTCAGATGTGATCGGATATATGGTCTGCCTTTGTTTTCTCAAAGTTGGCTAGCAACTTGGTGCCGATGTCGTATCTCACAGGTAATTGAAAATGGTTTAAGAAAAGCATTGCCAATTCACCAAAGGTATAGTATCTTGAGTGATCGATCTCGATGTACCATTTCACATCACTCCCGATGAGAGTGCGTAGAAACAAATGCAACTCGACGGACTCGTCTCTCAATGAGTTGGACAAGAACCATAGACGGAAGGTAGTCACATGATCGCCTAGATATTCATTAGGCCTAGATTTGAACTTTGGGATGTCCGAAGGAAACTTGGTTAGCATAGGAGGCCAACGCAGATCATGATAGATGGGGTCATTTAACAACCTTGTCAAGTCTGGGAAGTGCAAATTTGTCAGAAATGGAAGTTTGGATTGTTGGTTATAACCAGGGAAAAAGGATCCTGGAGTTTGGCTGGCACCGGGTTGCCAGGAAATGTTAGGTTGCTAGCTAGGGTTCTGGTAAAAACTGTGGCCGTGACCAGCGTACGTATTCTTCACTTGTTGAGACGTCATCGACTGACTCCTGTAATAGGACCTGGAGGGTTGGTCTTGCATTATATTCCAAGGATTTTGAGAAGGGTTTCCCCCTGCCGATCCGAAATGCATAGGTCCTAAGCCTTGCCTGGGGTTCTGTTGGCTATGGAAGGGGTTGCCCCCAATTGACATCCCTAACTAGGGAAATGATCCCTGCCATGGATTCCAAGTTCCTTGTGAGGAAGGAATTTCTGAGTTTTCCCCCTGCGCACGAATAGTACCCTGCAAAGGATTTTTTTGTCCATAAACGGGGTTTCCCCCGACCGAGATGACAACTGACGAGAATGTGTTGTTACCAAACACACCGAACAAAGAGAATGGTGTTGAACCTACTGGCATGCTATAATAAGGAAGTCCTTGAATACCTGATCCAAATGAACTATAGTTTACGTTCGGCCCGACGGAGTTCTAGTGAGCACCACCAAGCGAAGGGGACGAAAGGGGTATATGACCCCCTCCTTAAGGGAAAGAGTTATAGGGAGATGAAGTGCCCCCCATGGATCCTTGCAGAGGAGCATTTTATTTGCCTTCCCCTAGACCTAAAGTTTATAGAGTTGAGTAGGAAAGGACAGAGTTCATATCAAAGATAGGCATCATGTATGAGAACAGAGGGCCTATCGCACTCTGGGTGAAAGGAGCAGTGATCGCCGCCAGAGATGGAATGAGACCATTGCCCGAGGTGGAGGCGGTTGAGACCATAGTGGTCTGGGCTAGCGACAGTTAGTTAGGAGGCGAAAATCCCCCTGTAGTGACAGCCATAGAGGGAATCTAAGGATTCCTTGAAGAAGTAGCAGCATTTGTCCCCATCACTATTTGTGACACTACCTGACGCTCATAAGGTTTAACCTATACAAAAATGGGCATCGATAGATCAATAATAGGAGGGTTATATGGACCAAGAGCTTCCTATTTGAGGCCAAAAATGGTTAGTTCCTTTAGAATCAAATTTTCTCCTCTCGAATATGGGTCGGGCTCAGTTTCCTGTGGCCCGGTTGCCTCAAAAGACCCTTCCTGGTCTAGTCTTTGCCTTAGAGGTGGCGGGGGTGGCTCCAGATTAACCGACAGCAGGCCAAGAAGCCTTCGCGACTGACAGAGCTCTTGATCCTCCATGATGTGAGAAGATCAATGACACACTAGGGATTTCTATTAACGTTAAAGACTACCACACACTAGAAAAATATCCTATGAGACAAGACAAGCAGATCACTAGCTAGTTGGAAGAATAGTTACACCAACCAACACTAGAGAAACTTATCGGTGCAAGTGAAAATCAAATATGGAAGAACCCTCTGGGTATACTCTGCAAAGAGTGGCCCAATGTTTTCCCTAGGTACCGTGGTATACCCCCGTAGTCACCTATGTAAGTCACTAAGATAAAGGCAACTAGGTTTCCAACGCGCGAACAGTCACCAGGTGGGTACAATCGACAATCAGGTGGACCGCAATGAGCAGGGTATCAATCCTGAAACCTATCAAGGGTATCGAAATAAAGTGTTTTGGAAGACGACTGAGGACCTCGAACGGATTCGAGACCCATGAAGCTCCATGGCAAATGCGATCGAAGGAATCCCAAGATAATCCCTCTATATGCATTCCCCACTAAGCTTGGTTTGGCTTTGGAGGGGTTATATCCACTACCTTTCCGCATGCGACCTCATGTTTAGCCCCTGTGTTAGAGGGGGGTCCGAGATAAATTTCATGGTTACTGGACTTTCAAGCAGTCCCTAGCACAAACTCTTATGTTTGTTTTTGTAACCTTGAAGAGTTTCCTCTCCAATTCTAAATCAAGGCTCTAGCCTAGACTGAATTGATGGACCCTACAAACACAAAGTCTAATAAATTTTAATTAAGCATTAAATTTAGTAGTTGTATTAATTCAAAAGGAATGGAATTGAAACCAGTGATGTTATTTCAGAGATGAAAGAGAAGAGCATAAGATGAAACTGAAAACAAACTACTTCTTCTTCACAAATAAAGATTTTCCAAATTAAACTCTTTCACCAAAATTTTCGTAAATTTTTCTGAGATCTTTGAAACGAAAAACTCAAAACATTATTTCGCTCAACTACGAGCTACTTAATGTCCAAAGTATTCAAGTAAAGAAATTAAGAAAACTTTCTTTTTCCTTGGTAAATGAAGTAACTAACCTAAACTACTTTACGAAACAAAGAAATGATTTTTTTTTTTTATCGTTTTATGCTTCAAAACAAGAAATTTGAAAATGAATTCATTTATTTTATTCTAAAGAAAAAAAGGGGAAAATGACGACAAGACAAGACCAAGAAATGACTTTTGGCCCATCGCAAATTGCAAGGAGTCACTGACAACACTAAACAAGCAGATCATAACAGACTCACAAAATTGTCTAAAAACCCTAATAAAGAAAAAACAAGAAATATTTGATAAAAAGAAAGTTATGTTGAGGTCAGACCTAGGCTATAGACTATTATAAAAGAGACCAGGGCTAGATGAATAAAACCCCTGAGAAGTGTGACTTATGACGGGGAAGAGGATGACTGCCTCTTCTTAAAAAAAAAAAATCTCAACACAGGCACGCTACTGACTCTTCAACAGCCTGCGTATGTACGCGGGTTGTCCAAAGGCAGAGTGCGTATGTACGCGTGCAGGCCCACTACAGGCCCCATAAACCTCTGTAACTTCTCAAAAAAATGAAAACCAACAGTCAAGCAAAACAGGAAGGGAGTACTGGTAGTGAAGACCAGAATCCCTTAAATACACAACAACTTACATAAACTCAAAAAAGGCAGTTAAACCAATTAAATCACCCAAAAAGAATATCCCCAAAAAACCCTAGATGTGTCCCCAGTACAGACGCCAATTCTGCTATAGCGGGAAAAACCCCTACGGACTACACCAAGGTTCTAAAGTATAGGCACAACTAATTGTCTAAATTATCCTACTTTTAACAATTATCCCAACGTTACCCCACAATCATACATAAAAGACAAAGTATAGGGATCTAGTAGGCATACCTTAAACTCCATGTTCGATGTCAATCCATTTGCACTCAGTTGTTTCTCGACTATAGATATCCTCCCAATGCTAACCTGCATTCACCACAAGACAAACAAGAAACTACAAGCATGAATTCTATATATGGATTAGTGGGTTAGACATCATAACAAAACAAAAATGTAAACAAATCATAAATATTTAAGACATCATTTGGCGGGAAGGAAAAAGTATTTCTTTATATTAATCTCACAAAATTTGTTTACAATGTGAGACTGGAAACTGCTCCTTGAACTCGGTCCTGGGATCCTCTTCAACATGCACCAACTGCTTCCACGTATTCTTCTCCTCTTCAGTTCTCACTAGGGAAATGGCTAGGGTTTTCAATGGAGGAAGAAATTATGGCTCAAACTCACAATGTGGTTGCAAAATATTGGAGCAAAGGGGGAATACTGAAATGGGAAAAGTTTATATTCTCTCATGCTTATCTTTGGAATGGGACTCCAACGCCTTATTTTATAAGCCAAAAAGATAGTAACGGTTGGGCTAACTGGCTATGGGCTGTCAAATGGTTAGGTAACGGCCCAAAAACCTGTATCCCTTTGAAATTTTCACTTTTCGTTCTTTTTGTGAGTGTATGAGGGTTGTAGTGGTTCAACAAGTGTGTGTACCCAGGCAGTAGTGGAGAAGGGAACGTACACCTTCAAAAAAATGGTTTTTTTAGAAGAGTTGTTCAGTGATGGCTTGGCAAATACAGCAAGTAAGATGGCCTGATGCTAGGTATGCATGTCTGGTGCACTTTAGGGTTATAACAATAAGGACATGGAGAGATGGTATGAAAAGGCATACCAAGATGTAGAAAGAATTGACTACATCAACGTAGTGCAGTAGGGCCTAGACGCAGAGGATCATGGAATTTGAGTGATGATGGATAGGAGCATCTCTCGGATCAAGAAGGCAACCGAATGTTGGGTAATTATGGCCTAGGAACCTCAACTAGAAATATAGAAGAGGTGGGACGAATGTGAAAGAAGCTTGGAAAAGATCAAACGGGAGATGAGAGACATTGGCATTCCAGAGTTCGTCTCACCCGAAGACTTTGTCGACTTGGATGACATAGTCAAACGACATGCATAACATGACTCAACATGGGGAGTGAATACCGCATAGGTGGAAATCATGACACCGTGTCAAATACAAAATTTTATGGAACATCCGATCAAGGCTCATGCAGTTCTACAACGTTTAAGTGCCAAAGTTTCCAAATATAGAGGATTGGTAATAGAAGTGAAGGAAACCCTTTAATCCCTGATGGACCAACACAGATTCCCATATGCTAACACATGCAAGGATCTCTTTTTCAAGTGGACAGAATACGAGAAGAGTGATCCACTCTAAGTAGAACCAAAAGATGATTTCCATAGAACAAGGATATTAAGAGCCACGTGGAAATCCTTTGTTTTACTTAACACAAACTTGTAGCAACTATTTTTAGTTAGTGATTCTTTATAAATAGGAGGATTTCCCTTTTAGAAGGGGTCGATGGTTTTGGGGAAAAGACCCTCTTTTTGAGAATTGTAAAGAACTATTTCTGAGCAACCTTAATTGAGAAGTTATGTTTGGAACCAGAGATAAAATTTTGTTTTCCATCAAATGCGTTATGTTATTGGATTGAGGAGGAACTACTTGCAACTTTTATTGCGGTAGTTGATGTTGTAACAGGTAAGAATTTCTGAATATATTGATAAGCTATATATTTCAATATTTTAATAGCTCTTTTGTTCTTAATGATGAAAAGAAAATCGTTGTGTTAATGTGTGATTGATGGTAGAGCTAAGGAAACTATTTTTCTTACACTCATATTATTGCATGCATATTTTCTTTCGATGATTATATTTCAGTCACTGTTGAAATACCAGCAAGTCAATGTATTATTACTAGACTTGTAATAGATGTGAATATTGTTGTCTGCATGAGAGAGCACGAGGGTTATCCCAGGCTCATCCTTCTTCAGTAGTTAAGAATCCCTTCTATCAGTTGGTTTATACCATCACACATTACTTTGCCAGACTCATATAATAATAATAAAAAAAAAAGGGAACGTTTAATCCAAAGGAGGAACTTTCACAGAAAGATATCCTATCAATAACTAAGTAAAGCCCATCGATAAATTAGCTAGATCGAAAGATCTGGAGAACCATTCCACCCATCAAATGCTACAGTGTCTAATTGGGCCTCTAAGGCGGTTTTGGTTCCTACTGTTGAGTTAAAGGGATCTCATACCCCTCAATAGGTTCATATGATTGTCTAATAAGTATGGATTGGTTGGACAAACACCATTCCATCTTAGATTGTCATAACAAGGCATTCACTTTCCTAGACAGGGAAGGAAACTCAAGAGAAGTCCAATGAATTCCTAGGGAAGTCACTGTCTGAGAAATATCAACAATGCAACTGAAGAATTTTTATCGGAAGGGTTTCCATGTGTTTGCATCTCATATGGAGGAAACACCTAAGAATCGGGTGCTAGATCTAGAAGATCAAGAAGTCTTAAAATAGTTTGAGGATGTGTTTAAGGAGATACCAGGACTACCCCCAAAGAGAGATATTTATTTCTCTATAAATTTGATGCCTTGAGTAGCTCCAGTGTCAAAGAATCCCTAAAGAATGAGTACTCCAGAGGTGAAGGAGTTTCAAATGCATCTTGAAGAGATATTGAAGAAGGGGTACATATGCCCAAGTGTGTCACCTTGGGGTGCCCCAGTATTATTTTTGAATAATAAAGATGGGACCTTGATATCATGTATTGATTTCAGGCAGTTAAATAAAGTAACTGTGAAGAACAAGTATCGTTTTCCAAGGATCGATGATCTCTTAAACTAGTTGAAGGATGCAAGGATATTTTCAAAGATTGATCTCAGGTCAAGATACCATCGGTTAAGGATTAAAGATGAAGACATCAGAAATACTTCCTTCAGAACAAGGTATGGTCACTATGAGTTTACAATGGTGCCATTTGGGTTATCAAATGCACTAGTTGTTTTCATGTGTTTGTTGAATGGTGTTTTCCGAGAGTACTTATACAAGTTTTCCATTTTATTTTTGGATTATATCCTTATATATTCCAAGACAAAAGAAGAACATGAGCCACACTTAAGGATGGTGTTGCAAGTGTTAAAATAACACCAGTTGTATGACAAATTGAGCAAGTGCTCATTTTATCAGAACCAAATTCATTATTTGGGGCATATCATATCCAAAGAAGGGATAGCGGTGGATCCTGAAAATATAGAGGCCACTAGAGGATGTCCAACACCCAAGAATGTGACAGAAGTTAGATCCTTCATGGGGATAGCTAGTTACTACAAAAGATTCATTGTAGGGTTTTCAAGGATTTCTCACCCAATCACTTCCTTCCAAAGGAAAGGGGTGAAGTTTCAATGGACAGTAGAATGTGAAAAGATCTTCCAGCAATTGAAGCACTTGTTAACCAGTGCTATGATTGTGAAAATTGTTGATCCTAATGAGGACTTCATGGTTTGCATAGATGCATGCAAAGAGGGACTTGGAGGAGTCCTCAGTTAGATTGGTTTGGAAGTATGTTTTGAATCCATAAAGTTGAAGGTTCATGAAAGGCTCTATGCCACTCATGATTTGGAGTTGGAAGCCATAGTACATGCCTTAAATAAGTGGAGGCACTACCTCATGGAAAATAAATTTGAACTGAGGACAAACCATAATGGTCTGAGGTATTTGTTTGATCAGCCAAATTTAAATGTCAAGCAAAGAAGATGGTTGGAATTCCTCTATGAGTATGTGTTGGCATAGAGGCAGACCCAGGGTTCACGCTCAAGAGCACACCAACAAACCCTAACTAACAGCTCTTTCAGCAACACCTGCGAAGAAGATGAAGTTTCACTCAAGGTAGAGGCAAGGGTGGTTGCGGGACTCAGATGTCTGCAACCTTAGCTGGGACACAGATCTGTGATTATAGCACTTACCAATTATCTAGCAGGGTTTATCCATGTTCCAATAGTATTCATGACCAAGAGGTCTCATTATTATGGTAATGTGATTAGATCGTAATACAAGCTTATTACACATAAAAGCAATCATTAAATACAAGTATACTTACAACATGCTTTAACTCTCTTACTACTAGTAGCTATGTTGATTTATGGTGATAGATCATAGGATAACAACATCAAACTATGTGATTAATATGGAAACATGATTGACTACAGGTTCATATACATAATTGATACAAGTACATCTCTTATTCAAGTTCTTATACATTATGGAATAGTGATACACTGTATTGATGTTACAATAGGTGAAATAGCAGTACAGTTACCATGCTTGATCATCATTACTATAAATAGTAATAATCCAATGTGTTCTCTAATCAATGGTTGTAATACTAGCTACTTAATGGTCTGTATTCTCTGATGAACCCCGCAAGCTTACATCTAGCAGTCTCACATACAACGCACCATTACTATGTATCTATGGGAAGACCTAGACCTGCCCTTACTAACCACTCGCTTAATTAATCACTTAGTGGGGACTGCTCTTACTCCCTTTACACACAACCACAAGACCTAGACCACCTGGTAGCCCTACTTGCTTAATGAATCACTTAGTCAAATGGGTACTGCTATAGACTTCTCTTGTAGGAACAGGATCAACCTTGCCCTTATTACCCCTTACTGAAGTGTTTCCTAACTACCCCACATAGAGATACGCAACCCTTACATCACTTCACAGATAGCACAGAGCATCGCAGTATATACTTAGATTCGAGAAGACTTAGCACTTAGATACAACAAGATAGATTGGATTCACCAGATCAAACACTAAGCATCTTATGTATCATATCTAACATTCATTCCTATCTCAAAAGCATAAAGAATAACTAAATCTATTTAATCACATCAAGCACTTAGCCAAGAAGGATATCAACACATTAGTTCAAAGCACATAAAACAATACACAAAGTTACCGTGGTTCAACCCCACCCTGGGGCTACATCCACAAAGTATTATTCTTTATATTATCTCTGTCAAGCGGTTACAACACAGAGATTCAATGATCCTTACTTTGCACAGGACAGAAGATATGCACATCTTGCTAGATCCTTCTTCCTTGCACTTCAACACAAAACTACAACAACTTGCACTTAGCTTTTCAATCTCCTTACAATCATGCACAGAGCACTTGCAATATACATCCGATCATATAGATCCAGTTACTAGCACTAAGACTTTAGCTATACATCACATAGATGTACTACCGTCTACTACTTACATTGCCTAAGTATCTATTTATATATTACAAAATGGGCCTAAGCATGGGTAAACTCATGGGCTGACATCCCTTTCCCATTACATCAACCCAAAGCCCTAAAGGGGCCCAAAAATAGGTCTAGTTTCCCTAATTTCCACTTCGTGTTGCGCTCCATCTTTGGCAAGCTATCCCAGTCCTAAAAACGGTCAAATATGACCAAGTATTCTTCAAAAATTGGTCAAGGGCCAACAGGCCCCCAACACTCACCTATGAGTCCTCCCGAGTCACTCTGGTCTAATCAATTCGGCGTCAAACTCCTCAAGTTTGGCTCGAGCTTCTTCGACCTACTGCTTTGCATTTTCCTCTTGCTCGGTGAACTCCTGGATGAGTGCATTATTGACTGGTCCCTCTAGGTGTTGTTCGACTATAGTCATGATCTGTTCCAGCTCTATTCCTTGGTTCTCAATCTCTAAGAATATATTACATGCCTTATCCTACAAAGGTTGAAGTTGTTGAGTTACTTCCATTACCTTTCTCTGGATCATGTGGATCTGTTACTGTGTGACACCTTTCTCATGGGATCGCTTCATTTTATCTATGGTTGATAGGGCCTTCAACTGCATGTGAAGTCTATCTGCATGCTGCTTCACTTCTTGTAGCTTCGACTCCAGTTTATGCAATTCTGGGTTCTCAGTTAGGTTCTCATGTATCTGCTCACTTCTGCTACTTAATTGTTTGCATTCTTCGGTGAGTGCTTTAATCCTTTCTACTATACTCCGAGCAGTTATTTCTCACTAGTCACGCTCTTCTTGTGGGGTGCTTGGGATGATCTGAAGCTCTAATTACAAGACTCTTTGTTGAAGTTGTTGAATAAATTCATCAAGCTTCATCACTTGACGGTCTAAGGGTTCTTCAGATTTATGTTCTAAGATGGTCACAGAGAGAAATGCTCTGCTGACAGCTTCTTCAATCCCGAATTGCTTCGTGAGAAGATGGTCCTTCTCCTTTTGGATATTTTCTCTATCTTCAACAAATTTCACTTGGACGGCCTCCTTCTCTTGCTGTGCAGCTCGACGCTGCTCTAGGATTTCCTCCTGTGCTTTCTTTAGGGCCTGGGTGGCCCACGCTATTTCTTCTTCTACTTTCTGAAGGCATACTTTGACTGTGTCAACAATCCTGCGGAGTTGAACTGGTTCATCTCCTGCTTCTGTTGTTCCTTCTAGTAGGGGCGCAGTGGAAGCTGCATGACTCGATTAAAGTTCTTACTTTACTCCTTGGAGATTGATTTCAATTCTGTTGTACATGGCCTCTTGCTTGGATACCTGTTTTTCTATTATCTCTTTGTTATCTTCATTCATAGTCGCGAGGAGAAAGTTGAAGTCGTCTAGGGTGAGTGTGGTCGTCAGTTTAGTCACGGATGATTTCGACTTCTTCTTGGAAGATGGTTATGGAGGTGAACCCTTTCTTTTCTTTATAATCTCTACTTCATCCTCAGGCCTTTGTTCAAATTCTTCGAAGTCTTCGTTATTACCTCTGTGATCGGGTGTGGTGGAAGCCGTCCTTACAAATCTACTTTTGACGTCCTGGATTTCCTCATCTTTCTTTATATTCTTAGTTTTCCTCGCCTTACTGGACCTAGGTGTATTATGCACAACTTCTGAGCTATCGATGTCGACCATATCTACTGGATCTACTAAGATAAGGAGGTCCACTGACCATTCCCTAGTGATTTCTTCCAGGTCTTCTTCTGTCATCTTATAATAGGACTGAAGTTGTTCCTGGTGTTCATCAATGCATGGAGTTAGGTATATAAAGTGGTGATCCACACTAAACTTTATCATAGGTTAGAACCTTTGTAAAGCATTCGGGGTTATGTGAGGTTCACCCCCTATGGCTTCTTTTAGTTAGTTATAGTATGTATGAAAAATGATATTTGATTGCCACTGCTTGTTCATATCGTTCGAGTACCATAAAGTATTGAAATTTGTAGCTAAGGGCTCAAAAGGGTCGAGGTCTGGAAGGTTGCACCTTTTGGTAGCTCCCATGCAACGAAATTGATTAGTATTAGTAGCCAACTAAAATGGAACTCATGCCCCTGATCCTCAACTTTTCTAGAGTCAATCTCTAGCTGCTTAACTAGGTACTTCTCCCAGTTCATCTGTAGTCCCTCTGCGCATTTTCCTGCGAGGTCAACTATGAAGCCTGATACTTGAGTTGGTCTGTTATTACGTACCAATTTCCCTGCTATCAGTTGGCATGCAGGATGCAATGCGCCACTCTCAATAGAGGATACCTTGTAGCCTCGCGTGCCCTTCTCGACATTGCCATAAGCTTCTTTAATCTTCTATGAAAGAGCATGGTCCATGGTCTTTCCAGGGTAGTAATCCTGGGGATCAGGGCCCTGTATACTAAGCCAAATGATCCTATTGATCAGTGTCGGATCAACAATTATATGGTAGTTTACCCATAGGTATCCTCCATGGTAACTTGCTAGCAACATTTTTACACAAGCATTCACCTCTTGGTGTCTATCGAAGTGCAATATTTTCATGATGTTGAGCAACGTAGACTGCTCAAGATTCATCGTCCATTGTCGAGGGACGATCTTGGATTTCTTGCCCTTGGTTTTGGTTAAGTACTTGTGCAGGGAAAGCATGTTGTAAGCTTTATGGTCTTCCAGGTTGAAGTCGTAAAACTTCAACGCCGCAACCTTGTCTTGATCTGCGCGGTAGGTGCATACTCCTTTTGGTAGATAAGCAGTGACTAGGGTGTATTCAAAGTCTCGAGGGATGATGTCTCGGTTAATCGCACCGCTCAGAGGGTGTACATAAGCTGGTAGGATGGATGGTACTAACTTTGTGTTGGTTATGTCATCTTTATACTTAGTTCTTCTTTCTACGTCGGCTCGAGATGTTCCTACCCGAGTAGTCAACGAGGAGGATTGCGTTCCTCTCGTCGGTGATTCCTGTAAAACCGTAGACAACCCTCTTTCCAACATGACTCGTTCGATTCTGAGGCTAGCGAGTACCTCTCTTATAGATTCTTCAGCTGCGATGAGCTCGTCGAACATATGTGCTCAAGGAAAATTTTTGGGTCACACTGGTCTTAAGCACTGTACTGGGATAAATAACAATGGTGTGACGATCATGGTAGAAACTTGCTAATTCTGTGAGCTTCAACTTCTTAATTGGATAAAGGGTTCTTCAGGCATGGCACGATGATCTAAATAGGAAATCTTAGCAACGGTCTGCTTGCAATGGACATGGGGCCTTCATTAACTCTGTTCTATCCATTCTAGTGCTGTCTAATGGTCTAGTGGTAACCCATAATTTATTTTCGACCCGTTTGGAGTGGCAGTCGAACGAACATATTGGCTTCCAATGGCTCTATCACTTTTCCATTGTGAAGTGACCCATGTCACTATTCTAATATCTCAACGAAGCTTGAATTCTGCAATTTCTCTTTTTTTGAAGTTCCATCTGGACTCTTTTGTAGTTTTTCCATCTTCGCCTTCTTCTTATTTAACTTTCTAGCTTTGTTTCCTATGAGCTTCGTCTCAGTGGTTCTTTTCCCATTTTGATTTCTATTTTCCTTGGATATAGTCACTTCACGCTACTGATGTTCTTTCTTAGGGTTCATGGATAATGACTCTTCTTTGTCTCCGATGGAGACTTCAGTCTTCTGTGAATCCTATAGCATTCTAATAACTTCAAAGTTTGGGTTTCTAGTGTGAAATAGCTTCGATTTGTTCTTCTATTCTTCAATTAACCGCGCGATCTTTCTAGTCTTGAAGTCTTTTAAATCTTGTCTCTGTTGTTATAAAACTTTTTCTTCTCCCTTCTTTCTATGTGATCTCTTTCAATCCAAGGATTTCCAAGTAACATAGTAAATGGGGGACTGTCCTCAATAAATTTGATGATTTCAAAATCTTCCTCTGTCGGAATTCCATTGACATTCATAGATATCCGAGTGAGCCTTCCACATAGGTTTACCATTTTTCCTCTGAATAACCCTATTCCACATAGGGATGGAGTCATAGTAGGTCTCCCTATAGCTTCCCAAGTTCTTTCTGTCATGACATTCACCTGTGTTTCCTCATCCAGAACACAGTCAATGTCGAAGTCTTCTATTCTTACTTTGATGCATTCTTTTTCTTTGAAGATCTCTGATAGCCTGATATGTCGATGATCATTCAAGGTTTTTTTCATCTGTAGTAACATCTTCTCTGATTATTTCTGGGTTTCTGCTATTTGTGGATCTGCCTTAAGGTTTTTTTCACGCAGATTCATTTTTTCAAGCCTGCCAATCATTCTAGGGAAATCCAATACTTCATGGTCCAAGGCCTTGCAATAGAGACAACTCGTTCTTCCACCAGGGCACTCCTTAGCTAGATGTCCCAGTTTTCTACAACTGTAACATAGGGTCAATCCTCTCTTTCTTTTATATGACCCCCAACCTCTTCTGTACTGCACACTAGGGTCATGGTAGTTATCTTGCAAAAAATTCTTTATAGGATCCTGCATCCACATGTTAGTCCAAACATTATTTCTATGCATAGGTATAACATATCTATCATTATTCTTATCATATCTATCAAATTTTCTTCCATCTAACAATGCTCTAGTTTTCAGGCTAGGACAAAATCTATCAAGCGTACCTAAATTCATGCTTCAGAAACAAAAAATTTCTACTTATTTTACCTATATAGAGTACAAGTTTTTATATCTAAGACTTTTAACTATTCTTACCTTTATCAGAGCACAGAGTTTACATATCTTACCTCTTTTCTATAGATCTGACCTCTTTCTTTCAGAAATTTCCACTTTTACTTTTCTTAGAGAATAGAGCGTTCAGATCTCGCTTCTTTTCTTCAAATCCAATCTTCCTTTCTTCAAATCTGATCTGATTCAGAGATTATTTTGCACAAAGCTTCTTCTTCTTTAGTTCCCAGCAATCACAGTTTATGGTCCTAGAAATAGAACCATTTGTTGGCATAGAGGCAGACCCAAGGTTCATGCTCAAGAGTGCACCAACAAACCCTAACTACCGGCCCTTTCAGAAACACCTGCGAAGCAGATGAAGTCTCACTCGAGGTAGAGGCAGAGGTGGTTGCAGGACTCAAATGTACACAACCTTAGCTGGGACACAAATCTGTGATTAAAGCACTTAGAAATTATCTAGTAGGGTTTATCCATCAATATTCAACCCTTACAGCACTTCGTAGATAACACAGAGCATAGCAATATATACTTAGATTCAAAAAGAATTAGCACTAAGATACATCAAGATACATTGGATTCACCATATCAGACACTAAGCATCTTATGTATCAGATCTAACATTCATTCCTATCTCAGAAGCACAAAGCATAACTAAATCTATTTAATGACATCAAGCACTTAGCCAAGAAGGAGATAAACACATTAGGTCGAAGCACAGAGCACAATACACAAAGTTACCATGGTTCACCCCCACCTTGGGGCTATGTCCACAAAGTCTTCTTCTTTATATTATCTCGGTCAAGCAGTTACATCACAGAGCTTCAATGATCCTTACTTCGCACAGGAAAAAAGATCTACGTAGCTTGCTAGATCCTTCTTCCTTGCACTTCAGCGAAAAACTACAACAACTTGCACATAGATTTTCAAGCTCCTTACAATCATGCACAGAGTGCTTGCGATATACATCTGATCACATAGATCCAGTTACTAGCACTAAGCCTTTAGCTATACATCACATAGATGTACTACCGTCTACTACTTAAATTGCCTAAGTATCTATTTATAGATTACAAAATGGGCCTAAGCATGGGTAAAACCACGGCCTGACATCCCTTTCCCATTACATCAATGAAAAACCCTAAAGGGGGCCAAAAATAGGTCTAGTTTCCCTAATTTCTGCTTCGTCTTGCGCTCCATCTTTGGCAAGCTTTCGTAGTCCCAAAAACGGTCAAATATGACCAAGTATTCTTCAAAACTTTGTCAAGGGCCAACAATATGACTTTGATATCAAGCACATCAAAGTAAGGGAGAACAAGGTGGTTGATGCACTCAATAGGAGAGTGCATGAGTTACATGATACAACCATTATCATGTACCAAATAGATCTTAAAGTTAAAAATTTTGAAGCCGCAAAAGCAGATTTGTAGTAAGTGGAGATGGTAACAAAAATGTAGAAAGGTAAAATGAAGCAGATAATCGAAGATTATAAATTGGGAGATGATGGAATTATCGTGTACATGAACACAATTTTTATACCCAATTCTCTGGAATTGACAATTATGATCTTGAAGGAGATGCATAATGTGCCTTATGTTGGACACTCAGGATATCAGAAAACAATGGTAGCAGTCAAGAGCCAATACTATTGGCTAGGTATGAAGAAATAAATTGTTGAGTACATTGTTATATGTATGGAGTATCAAAGGGTCAAGACTGAGCATAGAAACCCAACTGGTTTGATGTAGCCATTACCCATTCCTAAGTGGAAGTGGGAAGTGGTGACAATGGATTTCATCACCAAATTTCCAAGGACAAGCAAGCATCATGATTCTATCATGGTAGTGGTGTAAAATCTTACCAAGGATGCCCATTTTATTCCATTGAAAACTACTCACAAAGAAACCAATTTTGTTGATATCTATATGAGGGAAGTGGCCTGATTCTGTGGTATTCCCAAGACAATTGTGTTTGATAGAGACCCAAAATTCACTTCAAAATTTTGGAAGGGATTATTCAAGGGGTTCGGAACCAATCTGAACTTCAGTACAACCTATCATATTGAGTCTGATGGGAAGACAGAGAAAATAAACCAAGTAATAGAAGATATGTTAAGAATGTATGTGATGGACAAACCATGAAAGTGGAAAGACTATATACACTTGATAGAGTTTTCTTACAACAATGGGTTCCAATCATCTCTAAGGATGAGCCCATTTGAAGCACTTTATGGAAAAAAGTGCAGGACTCCTGTAATCTGGGACAATCCAGCTGATAGGGCAGTGATTGGGCTAAAAATTCTCAGAGAAATGGAAGATCAAATGTTGAGGATTAAACAAAATTTAAAGGCTTCCCAAGACATGAAGAAAAGATATGCTGAAAAGGGTAGAACTCACAGGGAGTTTAAAGTGGGTGATCATGTATTTTTGAAGGTTAAGGCCAATAAAAGTTTACTAAAGTTGGGAAATTGTTCCAAGTTGGAAGCAAGATATTGTGGACCATTTGAAATCCTAGAGAGGATTGGTCCAATAGCTTATATGATTGCATTACCTGCATCTATGTCTATTCATAGTGTATTCGATGTATCATTTCTCAAGAAATATATACTTGATGCTAATCATGTAATGGATTGAAATGTGATTCAAGTGGAGCAAGAAGGCACTATCCAAGTGCATCTGGTACGCATTCTGGACCGGAAAGTCAAACAAATCTAGAATCAATCCATTGGGCTTGTAAAGGTCCAATGGACCTGGTACGGTCCTTAGGATGCTACTTGGGAGCATGAAGATGCAATGTGGGTAGACTAACCACATTGTTTTGAAGATTTTGAAAATGTTGTTGATATGGTGTAAAAGAATTGCACCGAGGAAACTGAAAAAATAAGGGGAGGGGATTGTAATATCCCAAGTCCAAGCCCCTAATTTTTAATCAGGAATTGTAAACATATTTCATATGTTGGTGAGCCAAGTAGTATTAATATAGGAGGATTATGTGATATTTGGGCCAGAGAGCCTAGGATGCTAAGGCCAGGAGCCTATTTTGTATATGTAAATATTCAAATCATTAATACAAAAGAATCACTACGTGTAGACCGACCAAAATGAAAGAGTATGGGGGACTAGGATCCACTAGGATGGGTAACGGAGGGGGATGAGAGGATGGAAAAATGGGCTAATATTAAGAGCTTAAATCCCAGAGAATAATATATATTATTATTCTAAATTTTTTGAGGAGGATATGAATTTATCCTAAGTTCCTTTAGGGAAGGAGAATGACTTCCAAATGGAGAATAATGTGCTTCATGAGAGCCATATGTCATCTCAGGAACATGAAAATATATGTGGGTATTTTAACTGTTTGGGGGATCCTTTTTTCCATTCTTTCCACTCACACACGTAGCTAGAAGGGGGCAGTAAAACCGTGAACGCCATTGTTCAACCCTTGACCATCCCAAACCTATGCAATGAGCCCGAACGGGTATCCTTACTGAACCTATACCCTACGGGTTTCCTGGGGCTCGTTCATCATTCTCATGGGATTTATTTCCCTGCTCTCCTTCACGCATGCATGTAAAGACAAAATAAGCATGCAAAATCCATATTCCTCCATGTTTTTTTACCTCTGCAAGCTCTGAAACCTATAGCACATGAAGATAACCTATTTTTCCTATGAACCATAGTATAATTGCATCGTTCCTGAACCATATCATTCCCCTAGCCATTTTTCTATCGTAACCCGTGTTTTCCCTGGATCAGTATGTATTGTTGTCATTATCAGAGCCATATCTGTTTTTCTATTGTATCTATCCATCTGACTTGGAGATGGAAATACATAGGTTGTCAAGCCTATAGTTTCAAGAGGCAGGTTTTCAAGCTCATGGGTAGAAGCAGTAGGTTATTAGGACTATGAGAAACTCTCTCTAGGTGAGAGATTTTGTTGGGGAAGTGATTTCTTCTAGAGGGAGTCCAGTAGCAGCTACAAAGCTCTAAGAATTCTTGTTTGGCCTGTTGTTGAAGCCCTGGAAGGGAAGTGGAGAAGTCAATGGACAGTGTGACAGTGTGATAGTGAAGGCGTATACTCTTGGGGTGGGACAAGCATGTGGGGAATGAGAGTCTGTGAGCGGTTGGCGTAAGTGCCTCCTTGGAGGAAATCCTTTCCATAGACTGGTGCAACTTCATGTTTCCCTTGCCTAGCCTAGGAATCCATTGCTCAATGGAGTTTAGTCCCATCTTGGGGGTGAGCCACTATTGAGAGTGATGAGCATCATGGTCTAAGGCTGGGAGGTTCGTGGAAGGTTAACATGTAGTCGGTGCACTATAATTAATAGATAAGTATCATTTCTATACTTAATTGTTAAATTATGTATTTTAGTGTATGTCTATGATTCTTATAATAATATCATGTGTTTCATTGCATATATGTTTTCATGTTATCTCTGTTTATTTCTATTAAGTTTACATGTGATTTATTCTGCAAAGATCTCTATCTGTGATTTCCCAATAGGTCTATGTTTGGGCATGGACAATTTTAATTACCTATAACATATCTTGAGACTATGTGTGTCTGATGTAGCGTTTTCCTCAACGAGGGTGGTCGGGGAACGTCACAAATTAGTATCAGAGAAATTTGGTTTTGTATTACTGGCGTTTTCCTCGGCGAGGGTGGATGGGGGATGTTACAAATAGAGTAGTATAAATAAAGGTCTAGGAGGTATAGTAGAGGTTGGTATAAATAATCTTACGAGAAGGTTTTTTAGGGTTAGGTTGCAGGTTGTGGAGCTTGGTGTGGTCTAATCTACCTCACGGATGGAACTTATCATATTTTTTATTGTAATAATGGAGAATGTAATGTGCGCAATGTTGATTTTGAAGAATGATGAATAAAAGAGAAGAAGATCCAAATATTTGTGGATGTAGCCCTAGGTGGCGGTGAACGACAGTAACCCTACTGTGTTAATGTGTGTGAATGGTTATTTTACTATTTATGATAGTTATCAGTTAAAGAATGGATGTTTAGCTTAGATTATGACAACATGCATGCATAGTTTCCATGATGAATGAATACTAGATATAGATGAATGAATAACAAATATGATGAATAAGGAAAAGAAATAAATCAAATTCCCAATCCCCTCCCTAACTATACACGTATCATTCTTGCAGTCACCCATAATCTATCTCTGGTTAGACTATGTTGTGCACTCTGTGTGCGGTGTTTCCTTTTGGTTTACCAGGAGGGTCGACAATTTGAGGGTTTTTTTGGAAACCTTTGAGATCATAACCTAGGTCAGCCCAAGCGTCCAACAAATGGTTTTGTTGTCAGTTGGAACTCCACATGATAGATTGGAAGGGAATGCACAGGCCATGGAATCCAAATAAAGTAGAGATTGAAATATGGTTAAGGACAAAGGAGCTCAAGTTTGTGTAGAAGGACAACAGAAACCCTAAATATACATCATGAAAATATCTTGACAGATATGTGTTTAGCGAATTGCATGAAGTATTTTTATGTGAAATTATGCATCTGTTACAGTAGTGGTTATTGAGGTTGAAGGACAACCATCTTGCGAATCGGATAACACAACTAGATTGGAATTTTGTGGATATTATGCAGTTGTAGAAAGTCAATAATAAATTTACACGCACAATAGATTTTTGGTTAGACAATATTATTGTAGGGTTTATCACTGAATTTTCTGTTGATACTGTGAAGTCATACACTGTTGTAGAATAGGATTTTCTAAAGGGACCCAGAGGTAGGTACATAAGATCACTATATACTTCCATCAATATTTTATTATATGACAAAGGAATGATGACCATGGAATAAGACAACTAAACTTCTCTACATGCATGGGGGAAGGGGGGAAGCACTGAAAAGAGTCTAATATATGGACAAGGATTTGGATAAGGGGAAGTAGAAGGAGTCCATGGACCCGATCATGATTGAAGAGGACCAAATAAAGAAGATAATGAAAAACGTTGGAACAATGCATAGTGGTAGACCTTACCATTATAAGATGAATAACAAAAAGAGGGCCATAACCGACAGAGAGGCTTTGCTGAGCGAGGAAGAAGAGGTAGAGGATCTTTAGGCTATGGATAAAATTGAGGAAATCCTGCATGAAATATATGAAAGGAAAACAAGAGTTCCAAGGTTAGGAACAGAAGGAAGAACTACAGTCTAGAGCATAGTTAGTGTGGAACCTACAACCCCATGTGCGAATAATACACCTGAACGAACACAAGCTTTTAGAAAACCAATTTTTAGTAGAAGAGGTGCAATAGGTAAGGGGAATAATAATGGAAAATAAACTGGGGGTATAAGTTCAATAAGTAATAGTAAACTATCTACACCATGCGGAAGAGGTAGTTCAACAAGTTTCAAAATGGCCGGAGTAGATCCCACTATCAGATTACCAGAGTTTCATGGCGAGGCTTCTGAGGACCCAGAGAAGCATTTATTCATATATGAAAAGATTTGGGAAGAAAAGAAGGTCATAGATGAGGATACAAAAGTCACGTAGTTGTGTATAACATTCATAGAACATGCGCTAGACTGGTACATGAGCCTTGATGTAAACAGTAAAAAAGGACCACCAAATATTGTCATGGAGGTAAAAATGTAGCTGGTAAATGAATTTTAGAATCCATGTTCACAAGACTAGTATATGAATGAAATGATTGAGATCAAGTAGAAACCAAGTGAGTCTATCTGGGATATTGATCAAATGTTTAAACATCTAAAAGGTAAGTTGAAGTACTCTATTACTAACATGCAACATATGTAATTAATTTTCAACTCATTATTACCACACTTGAAGTATCCTTTGAGACAACAGAAGTTCCAAACACAGGAAAAGGCTCTGCAAGAAGAGGATCTGAATAACTTGACATTTAGGTTGAACTAGAATAAGGAGAAGAGCTAAAAGAGGATATGAATAACCTAACATTTCAGATGAACTAGAATAAGGAGAAGGCGAAGATAGAAGTTGTTTGGTGCATGTTATGCAGGACAAAAGGACAACATATGAATGAATGCCCAAAATTTTTGCAGTACTTGGAAGCGGGGTGCCAAATCCGTTTCCTACAAGAGGAACGTAGTGTGAAATTTATAAGACACATGGGCATGATCCATATCATTGTTCCATGATGCATAATTATAATACAATGCCAAAAGTTCTTAATGCAATTTTTTTAAATCAGTGGGTCATGATGACAAGGACTGTAGAATGTTGGAATTGTTGAGAGAGATAACTTCAGACACCTACAGGGTGCAAGCAGAGATTATTATAGGGAAAGCCACACCATGTTTCAATATTTTTAAACCATAATTCAATACCGTGCAACCACAGTATAAAAATTCACATCCACAGTATAATAACACACATTATAACCAGATACCCCAGTATAATGCACTGTTTAGAGATAGAGGTGGATTCAAATGTGGAGGATGGGGTGAAAGAGGATTTGGATGAGGCATAGGATCAATAGTCTACCATAATTTTCAACAACCATGACACTATGCAAGAGACTGTCCACTTCCACCTGCCACATGTATGTATTGTCATGCAACARACCATGAGACAAAAGATTGYCTGACATTATTGGGAAAAATACAGGAAAAATGGAACTAGAACAATCATAACGTATAGTAGATTTGTATAAAATCCATGGATGATGGTAAGAACATAAACATATGGAAAATTTTGAAAAGAGAGCCTTAGACTCCTTTCCCCTAAAACCTTTAAGATGGAAAAGATATGTTGATGACACCAATGTTCTCTGGCCCCATGGTAAAGAAGAATTACAAAAATTCCTTCAACACCTAAACAACATATCCGAAGAAATAAAATTCACAATGGAACTCGAGGAGAATGACAACTGCATGTCCTAGATCCCCATTGCTTTTCCTCTTGATAAGAACGTCTAGGAAGGGGATGTTGTCATTCTCCTCGAGTTCCATTGTGAATTTTTTTCAAAACCTTAACAGAACCTTTAAAGAAACATTATAACATTAATAAGCAAACCCTGAATTAGTTGAATAAACCACTGAAATACCTAACAATTAAAACTAAACCCTAATTATTAACCCACTTAAATTACCTAATAATAAAACCTACTAACCACCTAGACTCTAGTTAATTAAAACAAACATTAATTAATAATAATTTAATAATTTCAAAACAATTAAACAAAACCCTAATTAAATAATAAAAAAGGATTTWACCTAAAAACAAAAACCCTAATTAACAATTCACCAAATAACAAAAAACCCTAATTAACAGACTTTGATCCAATAATAATAAACTTTGATCTAATAAAACAATTAAAACTAAACCCTAATTTAATAAACAATTAAACAAAACCCTAATTAAATAATAAAAATGACTTTTACCAAATAACAAAAAAACCCTAATTAAATCACACATAATAAATAATTAAAAAGAATTTTACCAAAACAACCTAGCCGACACTTAGTTTTCATGCCAATTCCAGTATTCAAAGACAAATCTTCTCTTTATCTAAACCCAGGCTCATTGTCCTGAAGATGGATCCTGATTTGGATCCGAAACGTCGACACTCTATTGACCAAACTGTGGCTATTCCAACCAATCATGAAAACTCCAACCACAGAAATATTTTTAATCTAACATAAACATAGTTACTCGAGGAGGAGTCAAGATAGGAGCTGATGCAGCGAAGAATTCTCCATCTCAACACCAATGGGTAAACAAGAAAACTGTGCCACAAAAGCATTTTGACACGCAGAAATAAAAAGAGATTTTTAAGGAGGCCAGACAAGAGATTCTAAAGGAGAACATTGAGTCTACATCAACCTCGTAGAAAGATCATGATCAACCAATGTACAATATGCCACCTTCAATGGATCACACCAGCAAAGGACAACCTTCAGAGTAAGTAAGTAACCTAAAGATGTTTCTGCAGTCATGTGTAAAGCTGTTGAATGATCCATCATCCATTAAGGTCTTATAGAACTTTCTAGAAATATGCAACATTGAAGTAGAAGGGAAGTTATAACATAAGACAATTAATCATTTCCATATGAGAAGAAGAACGAGTAGAGAATTCAGGTTAAATGCCAACATTGGGGATTTCAATATGGGGGGTGTCATACTTGATTTAGGATATGAAGTGAATGTATTACCTAAGAAGACATGGAAGTGTATGGGGGAACCCACATTAGGGTATTCACTTGTTCAATTGAAATTGGAAAATCATCATAAAGTATTACCAATTGAAAGACTAAAAGGTGTGATGGTAGACTTGGATGGAGTGTGCACTGTAGCATATTTTGAAGCTATATAAATAGTAGATGGAAAAATACCCTACCCAACATTAATAGGATTGGATTGAGAATTTGATAACCAAGTTGTGATCAACTTGAAGACATGGAAAATGTCCTTTGATTCTGACGAGTACAGAGTAATTGCACCATTGGACCCCTCAGAAGGAGAAAGGTTTGTAGAGGATACATATTTGGACTTGGAAGAAATAAATAAACTATATAGGACTACTGTGCAAGAATAATATTATGTCAACCCAACTGTAGTTGGGGTACTCATCTGGAGAAGCATTACTTCATATACCTCAGACTTAGATACAGGTCTAGAAAACTAGCAACATAGGCTACATGAAGTCTCCACAAGGAGGTGCACAAGAATAGAGTGTGCATTAAGGTGGGTCAGTATAGAGGTAAGGGAACCTCCCACTTTTCATGGTTTGAACGACCTAGAATAATTTTTTACAAACTATGAAGTGGAAGTCCTAGAAAATTAGAGGTTGTTAGCCTTGTATAATGCATTAAAGGAAACACCTGCAAGATGGTGGGGTGTGCACAAGGAAATGACTCAAGACTGGTATCATTGTAAACAACTACTGCGCATTATATTTGGAGCAAAACAGGGGAACAATACATTGTAGAAATATGATGGATGTGGAAGAACAGTTGATCACATAGAGACATGAATAACACAGTGGATGATAACACCACCAAAAGAATGACCTAATTACTTTCTCATTTGAGCATGAGAACCCTACGATCAATTCATCCCTGAAGTTGATACAAGGAATGATATTTCTTAAGGAACTTGAGGTGGAACTTGTAACGAAATATCAACAACAGAATAGATAGACAGTCAAGGAATTACTCTCTTGTTATCATGTCATAGAGGAAACACCAGAAGAAGAAGATCCGTGCAACATCCATATAACACAAATTGAAGGGGAAAGAGTAGTGGAAGGTCCATCACTGGAATTAGAGGCATTTGTTGCACCAATTAAGGTCAAGAAAGTCAACATTGGGACAGAAGAAAACCCTAAGATGGAAAGTATTGGTGACTACTGAGATGAGCACACACTAGTAAGGATAAAAATATTATTTCACAAATACAATGACCTACTTCCAAAAACTTTTACAAATATGAAAGGAATAATAGGTGATATGGGAGAAATGAAGATACCCATCAAACCAGATGCTAGACCAATCAAAGAGAGACCTTACAGGCTAAATCCATTTTATAAGAAAAAAGTGAAAGAAGAACTTGATAGAATGTTATAAGATGGTATCATAGGGCCAGTGGAAGAATTTGAATGGATCAGTCCCATGGTGGTCCAAGAAAATAAAAAAGGGGGAATAATAATTTGTATAGATATAAGGAAATTGAATGATGCTTGCTTACATGACCCTTTCCCTACTCCTTTTATAGATGAGGTTTTAGAGAATGTGGGAGGCCATGAAGCATATTCCTTCATAGATGGGTTCTCAGGTTATCATCAAATTAAAATAGCTCCAGAATATAGGAATAAGACTACTTTTTCTACAAAATGGGGATCCTATCAGTATACAATTATTCCCTTTTGACTCAAGAATGCACTAGCTATCTTTTCAAGGGTGGTAATAGCTTCTTTTAAAGATTTTATACATAAGTTCTTAGAAGTATATTTGGATGACTAGATTGTTTTTAGTCTATTGAAAGATCATGTGGAAGTATTAAGACTAATGTTGGATAGGTGTAGGTAATTTCAGATCTCATTGAACATCAAGAAATGTATTTTTAGCACATCTTTTGGGATATTGTTAGGATATGTAGTGTGCAAATAGAGTTTATTGGTTGACCTTGCCAAGATTGTTGTAATTGTGAACTACCACCACTGGAGTCAATGAGCCAGTTAAGAGATACACTTGGACATACAAGGTACTATAGGAATTTTATCAAGGGGTATGCATAGATTATCGCACCGATGGAAAATTTGTTGAATAAGGACAAAAAATTTCAGTGGAATGAGGATTGTCAGCAGGGATTGGATACTTTGAAGGAGAAGATGGCAACAACACATATTTTAGTGTTTCCATATTGGGAAAAAATATTTCATGTTCATGTAGATGCATCAATAACAGAACTTGGAGAAATTTTGGTGCAGCTAGAAGAAGGTGACCTAAATCACCCTATAGCCTTTGCAAGCAGGAAGTTATCATAATCATAGCATAATTACACCACAAAAAAAAGAGAAGGTATAGCCATGGTGTATGCACTATAGAAATTCAGACAATACTTATTGGGAAAGCACTTCAAATTTTTCACAGATCATTCTTCCCTGAGATATTTAGTCAACAAGACAGTGTTGGGAGGGAGGATCTGTAGATGGCTATTCTTATTTCAGGAGTTTGATTTTGAAGTAATAGTTAAACTAGGGAAACTGAATGCAAGACTAGATCACCTATGAAGGATAACCAATGGAGAAGAACCTACTAATTTAGAAGACAAATTCCCTGATGCGCAATTATTTTCAGTACAGATAATCGATGAGTACATTGTTGATATCATTAAATTATTGAGCACATGAATTGTGCCAAAGGAGTTTAGTACCATGCAGAAGAAAAACCTAGTAGTTAGAGATGTAGACTATGAATTGATTGCGAGTCATTTATACAAGATGGGAGAAAAAAACATTCTGAGAAGGTGTGTGATGGGGCTTGAGAAACCCATTGTTCTAGCAGAAGCTCATGAAGGTATAGTTGGAGTACACTATGCAGGAAAGTCTACTGCACAAAAGGTATTGTGGGTAGGGTTATGGTGGCCAATAGTTCATAAGGATGAAAAATAAGGTTTTCATAATTGTGATGTCTATCATAGGGTTGGAAAACCCAACAAGAGGGATGAGATTACCCTAAGACCCCATGCAAATCTTCAGGTATTTGACAAGTGGGAAATAGATTTTGTAGGACCTATTAATCCACCTGCAAGAAGGGTAAGAGAAAGATACATCATTACTGTGACAGAGTATTTAACCAGATGGGCAGAAGCAACATGAGTCAAGGATTACAACACAATGACAACAACACACTTCTTATTTGAGAAGGTATTTACAAGATTCAGATGTCTCAGGATTTTGATGAGCGACCAAGGCACACATTTTATTAATAGTTCCATCGAGGCTATGCAAGGAATTTGAAGTCTATCACCATAAGAGTAAATCATATCATCCTTCGGAAAATGGGAGAGTAGAATCTTTCAACAAGATTTTGGAGAATGCCTTGACAAATATTTGTAATGTTAACAGAGATGATTAGGATTTAAAAATACCAACAATATTATGGGCATATAGGACTACGTGAAATAATTTGATAGGACAAACACCATTTAGATTGGTGTATGGATAAGAAGCAGTGGTGCCATTAGAATTTTTGGTACCCAGTCTGTGTGTTGCAGAAATCACAAATATAACAAAAAGAGGCGTAGTACAAGAAAGTTTAAGTGAACTTATGGAACTTGAAGAAGATAAAATTCTGGCAGGATTCTACCAAGAGGTGCAGAAAGCAAGGGACAAAGACTAGCATGATAGACACATAAATAAGAAGATCTTTAAGGAGGGAGATCTAGTTCTCCTGTATGAAAACAAATATTTGCAACATCTAGGTAAGTTCCAAATGCATTGCCTAGGGATATATGAAGTGAAGTATGTCACATATGGAGGATTTGTACAGCTAAAGGTTCTGACAGGAAAATAAATGTAGGACCTGGTGAATGGTAGTCAAATGAAACTATATAGGGACATTCGACTTACCAACTCTCAGTAGTTGAATCACAGTAAAGAATCCTTATGTATAGTTTACTATAGTAGAAGTTAGGAAAGAAAGACTACAAAATGACATAAAAAGAAGAAAAAAAAAAAGAGAGGAGGAAGTTGGTTGAATGGAAGAAAAATGGAAAAAGTGGTGCGCAGAAGACAATGAAACCAGTGCGAAAAGAAGTAAAGTTAGTGTACCTTGGATAATAGTGACAAAATGAAAATACAATGTGCTGAGGAAGACTCACAACAAAATTTTGCAGCGCACTGGAAAAGGGGACAATGGTCAGAAAAGAAAAAATGGTCATAAAAAAAATAAGGTGTGAACCAAGAATTCATGAAATTTAAGGAAGCATGCTAAAGAATCTTAAGAACATTTACGGCTATAAAGGAATCATCTCCGAGAAGATTTACGACATTTATGAGAGCCCTTATATAACCAAAAAGTGTGACACACATCCCTCATTGTGAATTTGAGCCTACACATAGCTAAGGAGCACACTGACGAGTGGAGAACATGTGATTTCAAAGACATTCACAGGAGGACAACAACATTAAGAAGATTTATGCAGGATGTAACCACCAAAATTTGGTGCACTGGGCCATGCGGAAAGAAAAACCCGAAGAAGCACCAGGTTGTTGTGGGAACTCACATGGGAAGAACAAGTTCAACAAAAACCATCAGGAGTGGTCAATGTTGATGCCATTCCTTCATTTCACGATGAACCAACGAGCACCACAATGGTGGACGAGGAGGAGAAAATTCTTGCAACAACAAGAATGGAGATTGATCCACAGAGCAGTGTAGGGGAACAACACCATTCTGCATATAAAACCCTGAGGCAACATCCTAGCGTCGAAGTATCCCCCTCAACTAATGGCACCGATAGTTAGAGAACAATATCCAAGGGGCCAGGGTCAAAACCAATGGTAGGGTCCATGCAGCAAGAAGAGGTCCAAATTGAGGACATAACAGGACAATTAGACTCTGGCACGGAAGAAGGGGAAGAATAAGTTGGGCCATCCAACGCGCCAACAAAGAGTAAAGGGAAAAATCCTATTCAGAGATCCCCGTGAAAGCATCCGAGGTATCCATAGTCTTACCATGCATTCCAGAGGGGGTTCAGGCCGCTC
>ML782815.1:974888-1009498 GCA_009831015.1 Picea engelmannii
GGATTTTTGTGGATGAATAGGCTGGTGTCCATCGAAGTGGAGTTAATTTCATTTATCATAGGACTGACATCAAATGGAGAGAAGCCCTCAAAGTACTTGGATGATAAAACAAAGGAGACACTCGCGAAGGAATAATAATCAAGAGGAATAATAATCAAGAGGACCAGTTATGAAAACACCAGGATGCAAACCAAATTGATGGTATGTAAACTCCTTCAGAAATATCGCAAGGAGGAGGTCCCCATAGGAGTCGTAGAAACAACAACACAGTGCGCAAAAGGAACCATGTTAAGATGGGCTCCTTGCTTGTTGAATTTGTTCCTAGATGAATGCAAATATGCACAGGACTTGGGGATTGAATTCCACTAATCATGGTTGATAGTGTTGATAGCACTGATAGGATGGAGTGAACCTACCTATTATCATGTTTGTTACAAAGTGGGAAAATTTCACACAATGCAGTATATGTCCTTAGGGAGAACTTCAGACCCTAAATGAAGAAGTGACAATGCTAGTAACTTTGCAAGGTAGATGAATGACATGAAGGACAAGATAAATAGTATTTGGTGGATAAATATGGAATTGGTTGTATAGTACCACATGATATCCAAGTTCAAGGCCACTGGACACAACATGTGGATCAAAGCGTGCAAAAATCTAGATGGAGAATGGTTGCAACTTCGATACTATGTGAACATAAAAGAAGTAGAGTGGGTTATCAAGGACTGGGCGAATGACTGGAAAGTCCTATTTATAACCAAAGAGATACCAAAGGACAAGGAAACTGAAGTAGTCTTATCGCATACATCTATAGGAGGAAAAATAGCGATGAAAAAAGGTACTAAAACAATAGGAGGAAGCGCAATCAAGCCCTAAGCTAGCAAAAAATAAAAGGAAAATGGAAATGAATGTGAATGGGAAAGTAGGGAAGAAGGACAATGTCCCTGCATAGGAATAACAAGAAGGGGGGGACACATGGCACAAGAAAAACCAATGATGACATCCCCAATAGATGCATGGCCACCCAAAAGGCCGATCATACAAATATGGGGGCCGCGCAAGAAATCCAAGGCACATAAGGACATCCTAGAATACAAAATTACCGAGGATGATTCAGACTTGGTAGTAGAGAGAGTTCATGAGCACACAACTAAATAATATGAGGAGGCCGAGAACCAAAGAGAAAGAATCATGGAGGAATTGATGGAGGTTCAACAGGTCCTAGAACAACTACAAACATTGCAGACACAAAATAAAAGAAAAGGGCATAATGTAGCGAGCGACAAAAGAAGAAGACAAAACCATGCATGGTGACAAAGAAACAATACAAATCATAGTGTAGGCTAGTCTAAATTTTAGAATTACATAGGACATGTTGTAGACAGAGGAGGAAATATCACATAAGCCACTGAAAGACTTGGAAGAAGTGGAGTTTGTTTTAGGAAAAATACCAATGAAAGAAATTTATAGGTTGCAATTCAATGTCACATAGGAGGTACAGTCACGGGCTAGGACATATGCGACAGAACTAGAAGTCACCAAAGATGGTAAGGAATCACGACAACTGGTCATAGGGAAAGTCAATATGGAGACACAGGAAGAGAAGTAGTGCATGTATAACCTAGAGACAAAATTGAAGGAAGTCTTCAAAAATATTATGGACAACACGTAGGTAGCAGAGAGAAGTGTCGAAGAATAGATCCATATCATCATGTAGACAATCGAGGGGTATAGGCAAGAGATAGAGGAACTAAAGGAAAATATTACACTGAAAACCCCTCCTGAGGTCATAACCGAGAGAGAACAATAGGAAGAACTACATACAAGTGATATTGCAAGGGAGGAAAAGAAAGTCACATATCTCTTTGACAGGACTGTGCAACTATGGACTAGTCTTGAGGAAGACGAGAAGGTCCAACAATTGGATCAACAAGAAGAAAAAATAAATGTTGCAATGAAGGATTTGAAGCAACAACAGAAGGAAATGAGCATCACTGAAATATTAAAAGGCACACAGGAGATTAAGAACCTACATATGGAACTAAATACTGCACAAACAAATAAACAGTAAAGGAAGGCTCAATTGGAGTCACTCCAAGAGCTAGCAGCGCAAGTAATTGCAGAACTAGAGGTAGAAAATATAAGTATGGAGAAGGCTCATATAGAGAGTGCATAGTTATTGAATGACCATATTACAGCACATATGGTAGAGACACTAACAGAGAAAGTTGCATAGGCGAAAGAAAAAGGGGAGGAACTAGCAGAAAAGTTCCACATTTTGGAGAAGGTTGTGCAGGGAGTGCACATCGCCTGAGTGGATCAGGAAGAGCCACATGTCAATGTTGGGGGCATGTTGGCACAAGCCTATTTTTGGGAGAAAAGATAATTTTGGAGCACACTCTATATGTGGAGGAAAATAAGCATGTAGAATATGGAGGAAAAGAAACATGCCAAAGACCGAGGAAAAATGAAGTGGCACACATGCAGACAAACCTAGCCATGTTAGGGTTAGGGTTTTTTATATGAATGTAATGGTTATGAGCCAATAGAGTAGTATAAATAAATGGCTAGGAGTTATAGTATAGGTTGGTTTGAATAATCTAGCAAGCAAGTTTTTTAGGGTTAGTTCACAGGCTATGGAGCTCAGTGTGGTCTATTTCACCTCACAAATGGAACTTATCATAGTTTTTTATTGTAATCATGGAGAATGTACTGTGTGTGGTGTTGATTTTGAAGAATGATGAATAAAAGAGTAGAAGAGCCAAATATTTGTGGATGTAGCCCCAGGGGGGGTGAAACATGGTAACCCTTCTATGTTAATGTGTGTGAATGGTTATTTTATTGTTTATGCCAATTACCAGTTAAAGAATGGATGTTTATCTTAGATTATGAAAAAATGGATGCATAGTATCCTTGATTAATGAATACTAGATCTAGATGAATGAATAACAAATATGATGCATAAGGAAAAGAAACAGATCAAATTCCCAATCCCCTCCCTGACTGCAGACATATGAGTCGTGTAGTCCCCCATAAGCTATCTTGGGTGAGACTGCGATATTCACTCTATGCGCAGTGTCTCCTTCCAATTTACCAGGAGGGCTAGTAGTTTGAGGGTTTTTTTGGAAACCTTTGAGATCAGAACCTGGGTCAACCCCAAGTGTCCAACAAATAATGGGTTTGCAATGAGATCATCTAGTAAGCAAGGATTATATGGGAGATATCATGAAAAGCGTACGTCATGGCTCACTGAAAAGTGGCAGCCACGTTTTTTATCCCAAATGGCATGACACGATAGGTGAAGGTGCCCCATGGGGTAATGAACATAGTCTTATATTGGTCTGTGTGGTGGATTTGAATTTGATTGTAGCCAGATAATCCATCCATTAATGAAAGGGATTCGTGACCAGAGAAGGCATCGATAACTTGGTCGATGAAAGGTGTTGGGAAAATTTCCTTGGGACAATATTTATTAACGTCTTGAAAATTGGTGCATACCTAAATAATACCCTCCTTTTTGTTGACTGGAATAAGATTTGAGACCCATGAAGTATATGAAATAGGGTAGATGAACCCAAAAATACGTAATTTATCGATCTCGACTTTGATAGTTATGGAATTTGAAGAATGTGAAGGTAATTAATTTTGATGAATAAGGGAGACATCAGGCCACGTGCCGATGCGATGTTCAATAACAGTTGGATCTAATTTGGGCACTTATGTGCATGACCAAGAAAAAGTGTCCTATAATTCCTGAAAGAGTGATTTGTAAGAAGTGATAGCTTCAGGAGCACATGAAGCATCGAGGGTGATCTCTTCGACGATGTCAGGTTTGACTGAGATGTCAATTTTTATGGTAGGACAAATATTGGCCATGTTCCCTTCTTCAAAATCGTTAGGTGTAGGGCGTATATTTTTGAACCAATCCACATCTCTGACAGGGATGAATTCTTTGGTTTCAATTGCACAGACATGATTTTCTATGCAGGTTTGAAATGCTTCTTATGCTGAAAATAAAGATCATTGATGCATGGCATCCCACAGACAATTTCATGTTGTCATGGCCTATAATATATATTCATTTGATTGGAAGATGAGATAAAATAATGGGTTATCATAGGTATTATCAAGTGGGTGGGACAAAGTGGTGTCTTAGGTATGATCCAATTTGATGATGAAATCATCATATATGGAAGGTGCAGGATGAATATGGGTGATCATTGTTTCCTTCCATGATAATTAGATCGGTAGGAGGATATGAGGGGGATTCACCAGATGAAATGCACCATATATTCATACATGTGTATGGATCATGTAGGAAGGGGGGAGGAAGAATCTCATAGATACGACTTACAGGAGGATTGGGTAGGTTAGACGAGAAGTATTCTGATAGCTGTGAGATCGGTATGGCTAAGGGAGCCAGGGCTAAAAGGTGAGGGAACGTTGGATGACATCCTTGTGGAGATACTTCCATTGTCGTTTCAAGGGGGATTTGAACTGATGTTATAATATGTGGAATATATACCATGTGCCAAGCTCTAGAATCAAGAATGAGGGGTCACATATATGTAAACTCATCCAGTTGATCACATAAATCACAAAGGCATCTCATATGTTCATTTACTCACATGGATATGTAATGTATGTCAGTAATGGTAGAAGCAGTGGAGGTTTATTGAGAGGGCCTAGGAAATGTTGTCTCAGGAAAAGTTGTTGAACCAAATACCATTATTTTACCCACCACCAGGGGTATCATCATATCAGGTGGCCACTAGTATTACCTTTCCAAATATTGTGCTTTCCATCCCAACTTGGTATCTCACCCCACCATATATGGAACTAGTCCCATACATTCCACGTCAACCAGATCCCTCAGGAAATGGTGGAGGGATTATTTTTCAAATAGTCATTTTCTCAACCATCAGTGAGGTCATTATTTCAAAGGGGATTGTGAAGTACTCTCTTCAGGTATTTTTTGTGGCATATATTCCTCCATGAAGGACAAGGGTATGGATCCCTTAAAGAGGGGGATTATTGGGGAATATGATGTGAAAAAACAGACTTGAGTGGTATCAGTAGGTGGGAGGGTAGAAGGGGGTGCTCCTAAAAAAATCCATAAGTGATGAATGCTGGAAAATTCATGGTCCAACTTCAATGATAAGATATAGGTCACAACTAGCTCATATGAGAGGGAGGATGTTGTCTATGTGGCCTGAACGATTGGGTTCGTAGTATGTTAATTGGTAAGTGGTGACTATATTCCCATTGTGAGGTAAGAACATGGTTTGTTATACAGAAGAGGTGACAACCTTCATGGCATACATATAGTTGCGTCCAAAGAGGATGTTGTAATCCAATTAGGCATCGATGACTTCGATGTCCATGAGAATTGTTTTTCCCCTAGTTCAACTGGAACATTATGGTAGAGGCCTTCAGGTTGTGATGGGTGACCATCATATGATCAAAGAGTAATGGTAGAGGGGATGATATCATGTGCTCTGAGTTCTTTCCATACTGCTTTGGACATAATTCATGTAGATTCCCCTTCATTCATGATACATCAATGTATGGTTATGTTTCGTATTTTGACTGGGATTTGGAAAGAGACTAATGAGGGAAGACATGGTTTGACATTTTCCAAATTAAAATTGATCAGATGAGTGTATAATGGGTCAACTTCCCTCAATTGTGAGAGTAATTCCTTTCATTGTGAAGGGAATGTTTGGAGAACCTATAATACCAAAATAGCAGATGGGGATTGAGCCAAATAATATATGAGACTATAATTGTGTGCTACTCTAGCATGGGGGTTGTGTGCATTCTTTCACTAAGGTGCAAGAGGTATACGAGTGGTTGTTTCTGTGCTAGGATGGGGTGTTGTTAAAGGTTTTCCTTTTGGTAATTGGGGTGAGTATGAGGTGGTCAGATTTGAGTCAAGAGGCATGTGGTACTGACGGTTGTGAGTTTGTAGTAGGATTTCTTCTTGTGTGAGAAGAATGTTGCAATCGACTAGATTCCCTTGTTGAGTGTGACATGGTTTGGGATATTGTCCTAACTGTTGTGGGGGGGGAGACTGAATTTGGTGGAGTATTAATGATTCCTTGGTGGGGAATCATAATTTGTAGGACCGCAGGGGTTTTTGGTTGCATATATTTTTGAGGGACTTGTGGTGTTCCCTGTGGGCTAGGTGGTGTTGGTGGATTCATGGATTCCTTTATTCTTTTGTAATTGAAAATTTGAGGATAGTGGTGAGTGTAATAACCATACTCACCATAGAGTGCATAAGGAAAATTGGTCCTAAGGTTTTTATTTTTCCCTTGTCTTTGTTGGCCATTTTTATTTCTCCCTTGCAGATTTTGGTTTCCATGGTTTTGGTTTCCCCTTGCTGGGGTGTTTTTTTTCTGATCGTTTCCCCCCTGACCTTGGTTGGTGTTATTTTTGTTCTTTCCTTTATTTTTGTTGTTATTAGATTGATTAGGGGGCTTCGAAGTATTCAAATGTTCAAAGTCTTATACTTGTGGAATATGTGAAGGTTGAATAAAATTCACACATGCTTGTTGTTGACCATGTTGTGGGGCAATGGGTTGAGGGGGACTAGGGAAAGGGTAATATGGATTACCTTATGGGGGGACATGTTATTGAGTGTATGAGGTGCATGTATCACCCCCATTAATGGATTTGTATGATGTGTTAGGTGGTGGACCTACGAGTGGTACTTGTACTGGATTGGACGGTGGCACATGTACATGCCTTCCAATCGAGGGATTAGGAGGGGTTGTAAAATGGGTTTGAGGGGTGGGGGGAGGATAGTATGGACACCCCCCCACATGGCTGATGGTATTGGTTAGACAAAAAATGGGTACCGATTGAGCATATGGGTGAAAATGTGCCATGGAACCGATCAATCCATATGCAACATGTGATTCTCTAGGTTTGTCTTGACCAAACGGGAGAGGACAAGGAGAATATCACAATACAATGTATAAGTACCCTGATTGGGAGTAAATAAAATCAAATTGTTGGGTCTCTGTGATGGAATCATATTTAGTTTGAGGAAAGGTTGTAGCCACATCTTTGGCAATGACATGAACTAGTTATTTGAGGAACCAATCTAGTTTTTGTTGTAGGGTGGTATCAACCTTGCAAATGATTCTTCTCCAGTGTCATTCGTGAATATGATCTGCGATGTGGATAGATTTGGTTTGTTTGAATTCTAATAGAATTTCCAAACCAGTGTCATGAAAGAAAGGGAGTTGAATGAAAGATAATAAGGCTTTGGCTAAGGATTCAAAGGTCATGTGGGACACTAATTTCTCATCCACATACCATTTGGAGAATGGTACAATAAGTTTTTGTTGAAACAATGTCAAATGAATGGAATCTTCCATAATACTATTGGAAGAGAACCGCATGTGAAAAGACATGATATGATTGGTTGGGTCTTCTCATGGCTTTCCTTCAAACTTTGGGATGTTGGAAGGTATCTTAGTGGGAATATTTGGCCATGTGGGTTCATGAAGGATTGGGTCATTCGTTAGTTTGGTCAAATACAAAATGTTGAGGGATGCCAAGTATGACATGGTAGGAGGTGTTTCAACCATGGTGTGTTGTGGTTGAGAAAAAGTTCCTTGTGAGGATGGTTGGAAGTTCATACCTTGTGAATAAGGTTGAGCTCCATCTCCTTGTGATGGAGGAGTATTGGGTGAGTTGTTTCAGATATTGGTTCCTAGAAAGGTGGAATCAAGAAAATCTTATCCTAAAACAATTTCACTCATTGGTGTATGCTTTGGTTGAGTTGATGTGTCTACCAAATGAGGGATGCCTCCCAAGATTGGAGGGAGGTTTCTTAGGCGTCTAGAAAAATGGGGATTATATTGTTCTCCTATGATTTTGGACTAAATGAAAGTGTGTGTGATTGGTAGTGAGAGAAATAAATGGACAAGTTCTTATGTAAAAGTGGACTATATCAACAATGTTTTAAAGGTACATGTAATCAAAAGTGGAAATCATACATAAAACAAGTAACAATGTAAGATGGTTTTGGGTTTATTCGCATGGGGGAATAAAATAAATTGCATGTGTCCTAAAATACCTATCATAATTCCTCTCAAAACGAATTGGGGCTTCCAAAAGCACTAAAAAATGGGGCATGAACCAACTGGAAGAGGAATTATTGAAGGTATGAATCAATCAGTTATAATGAGGGGTGAAGGGGGAATATCCAAAAAATATTGGTAATATTTCCCAACAACGGTTCAAAATATGATTGAGGTGTGATTTCATCCCACAACCACCACATAGGTGTAAAAAACTAGATTTGGGAACTAGGATACCTTGATCAAGTACGACATTTGGATTTTAGGCCTAGGAAATGATTCATAGGCTCGATGTTTGCCAAGCGTTGGGTGACCCACGGAGGCATGCATAGAAAAAACAGACCTCAAACTTCAACCCTAGATGGGTATCCCCATGCCTTATGGTGTAGGAACTGACCCAGGTGGATATTGGTGGCCACCCACTTGTTCCAAATTCCAACTGGCTCATCTTGACAGTTTTCAGTTCACGTTGTTTCTTTGTAATGGGGACAATTATTTGTAATTGTGGGTTCTGCACTTATAGGGATTCCCTGAATCCCTACACAAAATCTAGATAGATATTGGTTGTCACCCACCTATTCCAACTATCCTATTTAATACGTGTTCATGCCAATACATATTTTTGTACTTCCAAGGCTGTTTTGGGGCTCTAAAAAGTTTTTTCTTGGATTTCCATAGTACAACTATAAATGAAGTCACCATTTGATGGAATAATGTGTAGTTCTCGATAATACATTTCCAATGGGCTATCACACGCCTAAAACAAATATCGTATGCAAAAGTCATGACCCCGGGAAGTTAATGTATTAACTTACCCCAACGAGGCCCACATGAATTTTGGAACTTGATCTCCTAGGGTTAGGTTTTTGGATTTCTAGGGTTTTGGAATTTATGTTTATCATACAAATTCCTTAAGAGCCTCATTGTAATCATATTCTTGTGAATGATTTTAGCCGTCACATCTCTTCTCAGAGATAAATATGCCACCATTCTAGTGGGTCTTGCACTCTGTATTTTTACAATCTCTATAAATTTCTTTCATTAATAGAAATCATGTATTGTTTTATTTCTCTATTTATGGAAATTTTTATGTGTGTTTCATTGTAATATCTCTGTTTTCATTTCATTCCAAAAATAATCTAGATCAATGGTATCAAAGCAAGATGCTCTTGATCGTTTTTCAATGCATGTCCCCGACAAGGTCCGAGTATAGAAAGTTGGGTCTCGATCTTGTATCTCTTGAGGAAAATCGCTCTCACACACCCAAGAAACCCTATATGGTGGCAGAAAAGAAAAAAAATGAAGTAGAAGATTCTATTAACCTATTGCTTCAGAAATCTCTCTCACGACAAAGGGATGAAATGATGGAGAATTTTTCCCACATCCTTCAATGTGTGTCGATAGAAACAGGAACATCTTCATAAAGTGGCAACTTTGGAAGAAACTCTCCCTTCAAGGTACAACTTAGTTTTGATATTCTTGTATTTGAAGGTCAGATAGATGCAGATGACTTCGAAAAATGGTTAAATCTGCTAGAAGGTTATTTCTCTATTCGCAATTTTTCCAATAGGGAAAAGATCACCTTCGCGCTCCTCTAGGATCTCCCCCATGTCAAACATTGGTGTGAAACTTACTAGGAGAAAAGTTCCACAAAGGAATATGGAATATATGGGGTTGAGCCCACTTGCGCTTTTTTGTGTGAATGCGGTTAAGGAACAATACTACCTTGTTGATAACTATGAATACCAGTACATGAGATGGACCACACTATGGCAAGAGAAGAGACAAAAAGTTCCAGAGTTCACAAATAATTTCCAAACCTTGTGCACCAAGATGGGTATCAAAGACTTCAACCAACATCTGGTTCTAAAATATCGTGGGGCTATGCATAGGTACATCCAAACCAAAATGGATTTCCTAAACATCTCATCATTAGGAGTTGCCTATCGATATGTTGTCAAAATCGAGCAAAAATTTAGGCACCAGAACAAATGGGAGTTCATGTCTGCAAATCCGTAACAACCAAATCATGGAAAAGACGAACCTAACCAACAACCTCCCGAAAACCAATCCAAGACATAGGAAAAGAAGGGTAAAGGAAAGATGAAGAATGACACTAGGAAGTGGTGCAACTTTCACAAAATCCCTTGGCACAACACCAATGAATGTCGCTCAAAATATTCATTGGTGGCCGAGGTCAAAGGAAATGAGCCAAACCCTGATTCAGAATCTTATCCAGACAATATTGAAAATAGGCAGATCATTGACACAGACCCCACTACTATTGTCGCGACCACAATAATTCAACCAGAAGAACTAGTAGATCCTGAAGAGGGGGAGTGCCTCTTCCATTCACAACTTTGGCTGAAGGGGACCCTGTTGCATTTCATTTTTTATAGCAGAAGCTAGAAGAACCTCATCTCAGGTGAGGTCGTCAAACAGTTGGGGTTGTCTACAACACAACACCCATAGCCATATAACATCAGGTGGCTTCACTAGGGATGATATCTCCTTATCAGCCATCAGTGCCACCTTTCCTATGGCATCCAACCCTTCAAGGATGAGTTAGTATGTGATGTTTCCCCTCTTGATGTTTGTGATGTTGTTTTGAGCCAATCATATATGTGGAAACATCATGTTGTTTATGAGTCTCGACCCCATAGTGTCATTATTACTTTGAGGGGTCATCTCTACAAAATACCAGAGGTAGTTTCGACTATTATTCCACCAAAACAGTGTTGCAAGGTAATCTCTCATACTGAAAAATTCATCCTCTTCACGGTCTATTCAAAGGATCCATAAAAGGCCACTACAACCACTGCAACCTCAACACCTTCTATCCAACAAAATAAGATTACATAAGAGAAAGAAAATATTTTTCCTTCACCTACAACCATGCCTACACCTACAACCGTGCCTACACAATTCCCCATCAAGCCCAGAGACAATAGGTTGGTGGAAAAGATGCAACCCCACCACCAACAGGTCCGTGACAACCTTCCACATACCAAGCAACACAATTTCTCAAACAAGGCACACAACTCACTAAGATTCAAATTTAGAAAACACTCTCCCCTCTTCCTCGGGTGCTCAGTGAAATGGAGACTATTTTGTCCTGAGGGGGGAGGATTGATCCAGGTGGATATTAGTCGCCACCAACCTATTCCAAATTCCAAGTGTCTCATCTTCACAGTTTTTATTTCAACATGTTTCTCTGTAGTGGGGACAATTCTTTTTAATTATGGGTTTTTCACTTATGGGGTTGTCCTAAAGCCCTACACAACATCCATATGGATATTGGTGGCCACCCACCTATTCCAATTGGATTATTTTGAAAATTTTCATGTGAGTACATATTTTTGTACTTCCAAGGTTGTTTTGGGGATCTAAACAATGATTTCTTGGCTTGCCATATTCAAAATGTAAACGAAGTCACAGTTTGACGACATAATGCATAGTTCTCAAAAAGACCTTTCCAATGGGCTATCACATGCCTAAAACATAGATCATATGAAAAAGTTACGACCCTGGGAAGTTAATGTACTAACTTACCCCAACGAGGCCCAGATGAATTTTGGTGCTTCATCTCCTATGGTTAAGTTTTCAGATTTATAGGGTCTTAGCATTCATGTTTATCATAAAATGGCCTTTAGAGCCTCATTGTAATCATATTCTTTCAAATGAGTGTAGCTATCACATCTCTTCTCAGAGATAAATCTCCCACCATTCTAATGAGTCTTTCACTTTGTATTTTTACAGTGTGTATACATTTATTTCATTAATAGAAATCATGTATTGTTGTATTTCTCTGTTTCTGGAAATTTTTATGTGTATTTCATTGTAATATCTCTTCTTTCATTTCGTTCTGAAAATAATCTGGATCAGGAACTCTTTATTTAGAGGATTTTGGTATCCTATTTCAGAACTTCTAAGTTTCAATGAGAAATGATAACAGGGAGTTATTTGGATGCCTATCCCCGAGATCTTAACTTAGACTACAATTTTCTTTTGTGTTCCTCTTATGGAGGTTAAAGATGAGTTTCTTAATGTTTTTTTTAAGGATTTGAGATAGGTTGTGACATTGGGGTCATGAACCAACCTCATTGATTAAAATGGTGTGGAAAAATTCCAAATATATATGAAGCCTTTCTGAATCTCCTAGATCACTTATAGGTGTGGGGAGAAGAATATATATGACTCCAAATATACAATAGAAATTTTTAAGTGTGTGGTTAGGTGATTTTGTGTGCAAGAAGTGATGGTGCCAAATGATTTTTAATAAGTTAGTGATCAAAATTTTAACTGGTGGACATCACTTGGTCCTTTACAAATCCTGTTTAACTCTAACTTAATAAATTTCAAGGCAATTTGATCCAAGTGGATATTGGTGGCCACCCACCTATTCTAGGTAGCTCCTCTTGTCCATTTTTGTTCAGTACGTTCTTCTGTACTTCTTTGTAATTGTGGGTTATACACTTATGGGGTTGTCTGAAGCCCTACACATCCTCCAAGTGGATACTGATGGCCTCTCGCCTAATCCAACTGGCTTATTTTGTATGTTTTCATGTCATCACATCTTGTTGTACTTCCAGGGTTGTTTTGGGGCCCTAAACATTGTTTTTTTGGCTCACCAAAATCAAATTGTAGACAAAGTCAGAGTTTGATGATCTAATTTGTAGTTATCTGAAAGAATTTTCCAATGGGATATCACATGCCTAAAATAGAGGTCGTATGAAAAATTTACAACCCCGGGAAGTTGAGGTACCAAATTACCCATAGGGGCCCACATGAATTTTGGTGTTTCGCCTTCTAGTGTTAGGTTTTAGGATGTATAGGGTTTTGGAATTCATGAGTAATACAAAAAAGGCCTTTGGAGCCTCATTGTAATCATTATACTCATATGGATGCACGTAGAAGCCACATCTCTTCTCAGAGATAGCTACCACCATTGGAGGAAGTGTTTCAATTATGTAGTTTTACAATTTCAACCTATTTCATTTATTTAATAAAATATATTGTTCATTGGATATCTTTGTTATTCTTCATATTTTTATGTTTATTGTATTCAATCTATAATCAATTTGTTCTACTCCTAAATTTGGATTACAATCCTTGTGAAATTTTAAAATCCCTAGATCACTAGCATGGTGGACATGTGGGTCCTCACTCTTAATCCTTTAATCTTCCTAGAATGGTATCTAATCTAAGAATTATTTGAAACTGTCCCTATATTGTGGACATGTGGTATTGTATGGGCCCTTACAAATCTATTGGCCCTTGGTTATGTATTAAGGAGGAAAGCAAATATTAAGGAAGAAGGAAGATGAAGTACGAAGTGCGTGGAAGGAACATAAACTGAGGAACGACCGAAGTGGTTAAAGAAGAGGAAAAGAAGGAATGAAGTAAGGAAAAACAAGTCATTGAAAGAGAATATCAAGGAAGATAAAGCATCAAAGAATATGGATCATGGACAACTCAGCAAGAAGAAGAATACACCAACGGATGCTTTGGAGCACCTCACGGAAACGAAGGAAGGACATGTTGGCGAGGCCCTGAAAACGCAGGTCATGTGAACCTAGGGCTTTGGATCTAGGGTTTTGACACCTAGACTTCGGTATAAGGTTGTCCGAGAGTCATGTAATGTATAAATAAAGGTCTAGAAGAGTTGAGAGGGGGTTTTTGGTCTTTTGGTTACTATTATTGTTGATGAGAGCAGTATTGAGAGATAAGTGTTTTTTTTTGTAAGAGTGTTTGTATTATGGATCTTCAGCTGGGTGCGAAGATCAACCCTACAGCTGGGTGCGTAGGGAGAGGAGATAAAGAGAGGAAGAGAGAGAGATCTACAGCTAAGTGCGCAGATAGAACTATATGTTTTCATCTAATATATCAAGAAACATGGTTCTGTGGACGTAGTCCTAGGGAGAGGGTGAACCACGTATATATTGTTGTACTTTATGGTTGATGCTATGTTATTTTCTATCTGTTATACTGTTATTGCATGTTTTTTTTCCTTATTAAATATAGAAGGTATAAGCCAACTTCGCGAAGCTAAGTGTAAGACTATTAAAGACACTCTAGGTTACATTGCGTTGTTGTTCTAGATTCACTTTGCATTTACTCTGGTTGTAGACACCTGTGTCCTACAACTCCCCTGTTGCTACTTCAGGTGAGACTTCATCTGCTTCACAAGTGTTTCCAAAAGGGACAGTAGTTAGGGCTTGTTGGTTCGATGTTTGAGTTGAATCCTGGGTCTTCCCTTGTGCCAACAAATGGTTCCATTGTTGGGGCCATGATCATTTTGAGGGAATGTCAAGGTGGTTTCCATAGAAGACAAAAATTCATAACTAGATAGAGGAATAAGAAAGGGACTTCGTCGTATCTTAGAACAAGAACTCTACCATCAATACAAAATACTGTTTGGGGAGGTACATCTTTACGGATGTGCACACAATTTTATTTAAAGGAGTTCATAAGGTGTTATACGAGTGGTTAGCCAGACTAGCAGAAACGCAATTTGAAATCAGATCTAGACCACCTGTGGTTTGGACAATGGCGTTGATCAAGAAGGTCAAGAAATTTTATAATGTTGTTTCTAGAGCAGTGGATCTCTAGTTTGATAGCACTATTGGAGGGTACATTACTAAGTTTTCTATTGATAGAGTGGAATCATATAGTCAATCATAGAGGTATTTCTTTAAGGGACCTAGAGGAAAGTTTCTACACTTATTGAAGCTAAAGATTAAGATGCTATTGTATGAGAAGAATATCTTGAAGATACACTAATTAGTAGATTTTAAAGATAATGTTCAAGAATTTAGACACCGATAGTGACACATAGGATGGACACACGCGTAGTGGGAGGTCATTCAAAGAGGTTCCTCTTGCAAAAATGTTTAAGAAAAATTATGGAGATGAGGGATTCTACAGTGGAGAAGAAGCAGATCTAATAGATGAAGAGTATTCAGAGTCCGCCAGGGAAGAGTAAGTAGATACTAAAGAACTTCACCGAGGAGATCCAGAAACTTCAGGTACTGCGCCTACTGTCAAAGTAAGTATTATTACTCCTCCTGTTTTAGGAGCATTAAGTATCTAGAGTAACCAGAGTAATCAGAGCCCTCATAGTACTGTTACAAGAAGCTTAGTACATACTTAGTAAAGAAACCAAGGAAAGTCCATGGAAGATGAAATGAGGTTACCTACTTTTAGAGGAGATGGATCTGAAGATCCTGACCAACACTAGTTCTTATGCGAAGCTGTAGGGAGCATTAAGCAAGTCACCGACGAATCTGTTAAGAGAGCTCTGTTTAGTACTACCTTGAGAGACCATGCACTTAGCTATTATATGAAGTTTGCTTCAGGACCTGGACAACTTAAACCGTTGAAAGACATTAAGACTGTGTTGAGTGCAGAATTCAAGAAACCTAAGTCAGAGTTGCAATGCATTAGAGAGTTGAAGGAAATCAAGAAGAAGGTAACTGAACCTCTTTGGGAGTTTGATCAAAGGTTTAAGACTCTAACAGGTTGTTTGAGTTTTCAAATCCCAGATGAAAAAAATAAGGAATGGTTCATCACTGCCCTCCTGCCACATATCAGAGTTCCTCTAATGCAACACAAAGTTGCTTCACAGGATGAAGCATTGGATATCGTCATGAAATTAGAAGCATCCCATGTAGGATAATCTAGTCTAGGTATGAGCCAGATCTTAAATCAAATAACTAGTTTATCTATACAGGTTGAAGATATGAAGAAGGACAAAGGAAAGGAGAAAAGAGAAGATATCTGGTGTATTAGATGTAAGTCACAGGGACATGGCAAAGCACACTATCCTTTATTTAATGAATACTTTTCCTTTGGAGAACCTAACCCTTTGAAGCAGGCTACTCTACCATGGTGTGAGGTATGTATAAATAGACATCACCCTAGTGAATTTTATTACATGCAGAAATATGTCCAGACACCTACCAATATTTATTGTGGATTATGTAAATCTGTGGGGCATGGTGAGAAGGATTTTAGGTCTTATGATCTCATGCATGAAAGTTCAAGGGATACATATAGAATTCAAGGAGAAATGCAGTCAGAAGGAAACACTACGTAGCTCAATTCTCCAGGAAGAGGAAACTTCAACCCTCGCGATGGATTCAGAGGAGGAGGAGTAGGACGGGGACGAGGAATGGGCCGAGGTTGAGGTCACATCATTTTCTATAACTACACCCATCTAGGACATCTGGCAAGGTATTGTTAGAACCCTTGTACTACTTACAACTACTGTAATTCATTTGATCATGTCATTGAAGACTGTCCAGTATTTCTAGCAAAAATTTAGGAAAGATGAGGTGGAAACCAACAAGTACAACTAATATCAGCTGAACCTCGCCGTGGGGATCCTCGAGTCATTTTTATTACTAGAGGAGGCACTATTATAGGAGAAGACATGGTGACTCCAGGAAAGACTATAGATGGATCAAGGATCAGAAGAGTTGTAGAGAAGGAACAGTTGTTTGATCCAAGGAGAGAAAAACATACTTTTGAAGAAGCAAGGAAAGAATTTGTAGGAGAACAAGATTATTCATCTAGAGCACAACCAAAAGTAAGGGAATGTGGAATGCCTCCAACATTTGATCAATCTGCCCTAGCTAGACAAGAAAAAGAGGTAAGAAATCTTATGGACTTCTTGTATACTTGCATCAATTTGATTAAAGATGAAAAAATTGTGCAGGAACTACAACACTTAATAAGATAGTATGAAGTTGGGAAAATAGATCCTCTATTAAGTAGAGTTGTGAATCAAATATATAGGAAAATAAGGAAAAGAAGGGAACAACACCTTAGTGATCAGATTGGAGACTACGACATAGACTATGCAATCCTCGACTTGGGATCAGAAGTAAATGTTATGATGAAGCAGACTTGAGCATTGATGGGAAAACCTAAGTTGATTTACTCCCCTATTAGGCTCAAGATGGCTAATCAGCAGGCAGTGAGCCCCTTTGTAAGACTAGAGCATGTCCATGTGGACATCGACAAAGTGAGGACATTCGCAGATTACAAAGTGATTGAGATTGTTGATGATAACTTTCCTTATCCTTCGTTGTTGGGAATTTATTGGGATTTCAGCAACTCGACTATTGTTGACCTGAAAAAGAGGAGAATGACATTCGAAAGTGATTTGCTTAAGGTCATTGCACCTATGAATCTTTATGAAGTTCACAGATACACATAACCGATAAGAGAAGAAGACTGTGCCTAGGAGTTAGAAAACATCTATAAACTGACATCAGGACAACATGATTACATTAATCCTACAACAGATGGAAATCTAAGTTGGCGAAGTGAAAGTGCATGCTCATCGGATTCAGAAGAAGCATTGAAAAACTGACAGAAAAAAATGTATGAAGTCTCTACGTGGAGGTGTGCCAGATTGACCAAAGTAGTTCGCTGGATTGGCACAAAAGTAAGTAATCTTCCTACATTTGATGGCTTGAATCATTTAGAGACATTTCTAGTTGAATTTGAAGGAACTGTACCAGCACAACAGAGGTTGTTAGCACTAGATCAAGCCTTGAAAGAAATGCCATCTAGATGGTGGGGAACACACAATAAGAACATCGCGGAGTGGGTATAATGTCACACCTTGATGACAGTGCACTTTTCAAACCAAGATGAAGGTTGTGAAGTTCGATACACAGGTCAGAGTTGTCCCAAGTGTTAGCACTCAAAATGTACTATTAAATTTTGAGTGCTTTATTCAATTTGTGCTAGAGTTTCCCATCTCGAAGTCTTCTGCTTGTTGTCATAACCCCTAAACTTCCCATTAAGGCTTGATAAGATCCCATAAATCTTGTTTTCCAAGATTTCTTTGTCACTCTGTCTTTAACGTGCGATACAAAAAAGGCAAATAAATTGTAAGCCTTAGTTTATGTTTTTGATCTTCAAATATAAAATATATATTTTATATATATATTTGAATCTCATCAAAAGTGGTCTGCTTTAAGTGCTCTAATCCTAAGCCAAGCTATGATTTAAAACTGCATGCCTGATTCTTATACCTTAGTTGAATTTTGTTTCTAAACCAAACCAAAACTGACCTCTTGGTTTCATAACTCTTTATAAAAGTCAATAGGTTAAAACCAACCACATTCCAAGTCCTATTTACATGTCATATATGCTAGCTGTGCATTTAAATTCAATCCACTAGCTAAGCTAAAGGTAGCACAGATGTCTAATGGTGAACATAGTATTGACTAAAGGTTTTGACAGGTCGAGACATTTGGCCACTAATCAAGCCACGATTCAATTCATGAATCGTTTCACGATTTAAGCCATAGGCTCAAGCCACAAAGCCCAGGCGCAAATGCTAAGCATGTGATAAAGCACAGAGAATGCACGTAAATATATGTTACTCAGGTATTCTAAAAATGTTGATAGCTCCAACATCAATTGTAAGCTACAGGTTCAAATATGAATAAGTCTTGTGATCTTCAAACACACAACCCAAGCCATAAACTAAGTCATGAATCAAGCAAGCAGATCGTAGGTTACGCAGAGCTCAAAGATTTTTTCTAAAATCGTATTTTTCTTTATGAATCTTATCAAAGTTGTTGATTGTCTTGATTGATGAAGCAAATGTCAAGATTAAATTGATCAAATTACTTACGGTAAGAATGCCATAGTTTTTCTCTCAGAAGTTTCCAATGCACAGAACGCCCAAGCGTTAAATCAATGAAGGAGAATTGAGAAAATTCTTGGCAGACTGAAACAGAGTCAGATGACTATTGGTTTATCTAGAATTTTTCCTAAATTGAAATTAATATCATGAATTCAGTTTCTGAATCAATGACACAACAGGCAGATATGGAGCAGGGAATAATACAAAAGGAGGGTTTCTTAGTATCTTAATTTTTGTGTGTCTGGCAGATTCCTTGCAATTTTAGTATGACGAGTTTGATCATGCCTGTATAGCCTTCCATTATTGTGTTGTTGGCAAAATCAGTGGATATCATGGAGGCCATATCAAGAGAAAAGACTTCTCATTGATGTCTAGAAGAATTTTCGTAGAGAAACCCCAAACATTGGACATATTAGTTGGTCTTGAAGTTGTATCCTCATTTACTTTCAGCGCTATAGCAGTTTTGATGTCATCATTGGATCGAACAGTTTCTTTTAGAACCAGTATGAAGGATTTCCAAAGGGTTTCAAGAGATAAGTACTGTTATTTCTGTCAGGATTGGGCAAGAGAATAATCAAAGTGTTCATGAAGTGCAGAATACCTTGAATTTCATATCACTGCAGTGCCATCTGATGATGGCTCATTACTGTTCCTTGATATTCAACTACACACTGAGTACAGAGATATAGATCGGGGATCAATTCACTCAGCAACTAGTGCATCCGTAGGCCAATGGATTTCCATCATAGCAAGTTGAGAATACAGTCCTTGATTAGTAGCTCACACAAGATTTTGTGATTTTGTAACAGCAACACTATCAACAACAGATAGAACTACTTTAACAAGAACCCTGCATCTTTGAAGTACCTCACATTTCAGGGTATGAACGCATTTAGTCATAAAACACTTTGACTGTAAATGGAGTCTATAAGAAAGAAATAGTAAAAGGAGAGACCAAATCAATGAGGAAGGATTTATGCCTCGAGAAATAAAGCGCTGGGAGAAAATGCATTTTTGAAATTTTGTAGAATTTTTCAAAAAAAATCTTTTGGTGGCTTAGATAGAATTTCACAGCTATCCTTAGCCACTGAAAGCAGAGATTTCGGTGGCTTAATCATTCTAAATTTTGCTCCCAAGCCACCGAAAGCGTATGAAAGGGCATAATGGATTTATTTTTGCATAGATCTTAGTTTTGTTAATCCAAATGGCATAAGAACGGTTTCTAAGTGAAGATTATAATTAAGGGAACCTGTTCTAGTGCTCTATCTCAGTTTTGAAAGTGCCAGCAAGGCGGAAATGATGAGGCTTCTTGCCTATTTTTGGCAAAAAATGACCTGAAAGTGGCATTTTCAACTTCATCCAACAGCTAATGAAGACGTGTGCAGATGTCGAAGACTATAAAGGTTATCAAAGATTCGAGGCATATAAAAGGAAAATAGGTTATGAAGATTTCCATTTTTCGGTTGAAGATATGACCAGTTGTCAAAGAAGGATCTCAAGTTGCCTTGTCATCACTAGAAGTTTGGTAAAGAGGTCGAATATGTTGAAGATCAAATTATGAATCAAATTACTCCTTGAGAATAGGATCTTTTTCCTAGAATCATGTAATTGATTATATCTATACACACTTGTAATTACGAGATCCATCATTTAAGGATCTAAAACAGTCTTGTTAAACTTATTTAAACAGATAAAGGCCACAGTTTAGAGGGTTTTTTTTTTTAGACTTTGGAGACCTTTTCACACTCTGTACTTAAGCTTCTCATTTGCAGATCAGTTAATACAAGCTTCTTTTGCAATTATCTATTCAAATTTACAATTTTCTGTCTATTCTATATTTGCACATGGATCTTTAATTCATGTTTGTCTAAAGCCTGATAGTTGTCATCCTATCTTTGCTTTGATGAGTTGAATTGCAAATATCACTACTCATTGTGACTGGCCATTCATGTATCTTTATGTGTGAGACTGCTGGCATAGTAAGAGTTCTGCATACATTCACTTATTTACAAACCCTCTGAACAGTGATAGCTAAAAGCCTTGTCATTTGGTTATGTTTATGCATGTATTGAGAGAGCAGGTATGATCTAGTCATGTGACTTGATCCCATTAAGAGAATATTATACACCATTGAGATATTAGTTAAGTTACCAGGCATCTTTGAGATACAACCTAGAAGAGTTTCCTAGAGTGATAACACCAAGGACCATGTGCGAATTTGTGAGGAAGCCTAGAGAAGAATTCCTAAAGAACAGTGGGTACATAAGTTCATTAAAACTTTGGATACTATGCATATCAATTGGTATCTTCAATAAGAACTTCACCTTATCACTACAGATTGGTATGGAATGACCCAAAACTTTATGACTGCGTTCCTCTTTGAAATTCAGTACCCTATAGTAGATCAGGCTTTACAAATTGTAAGACAAAAGGTCTTTGAAGAGGCACCTAACCTCCCTTTTGTACAAGAAGAATATGAATGGACTTTGTTATCACCCTGATAATTCCCAGAGGTTGTTGTGAGGTAAGAAGAAATTTATCAGACGTAACCTTAACCAACCACTTCGAAACTGGGAGCTAGACCTACCAGTTTCAGAGAGGGATCTCTCTGTAAGTTTTAGATTTGTTTGGATTTTCAAGATTTTAGGCTAGTTTAAAAAAGATATAACCGAGTTGTTTGTATTGTTTTTAAATGAAATAGATGAATATCACTTATGCTTCCATTTGGGCTATGGGGTCTATTTTTAAAAAGATGGAGGTCAAAGACATTTTTTATAAGATTTGTTTCATAGGGAGAGATAGTGCAACTATTGGATTATTTATGAATAAAAATGATGTATTGCTGAGAAAGGTGAGATACCAGTTAGAACAAAAAAGCATTTAAGAATTTCTTTGTTGTAACATCAGAAATAAAAACATTTAAATCTATAAAAGATTAGGAACAAAGTACACAATGGAAAATTATGCAACTTTAACTTCTTTTAAAGATTAGATTAGAAAAAAACAATATGATAACTGAGAAAGAAAAACGTTTTAACGAAGACAGAGGAAACTTCACCAACAACTAACACGCAGGAATCCTGTGAAATGTCTCTTTATATTACTGGAATAACCTCTTGATACCAATTACAATAATTACAGCTTGCTTGGGCGTAAATATCAATCCTCATTACTTCTAAGTTTGAAATATTTATAATCAGAGTTACAAGCGACCCTGTCATTAATGATTAGGATGTGGCAGACCCTGAATCTAACTAACTATCTAACAAGATGCAAAAATATAGTAACTGATGATGATGTGTTGAATCTCTCATGCTAATTTTGGGGAAGACTGTTGGTGAGTCATTCAAATGACTTTAACTGCGCTGGACACTGAGATGGATGGGACCTCTATCTTTACTCAATCAATTCACACAACTCATCCCATATTTGTGTGATTGGAATGGTAACTTTCAATAACTGGCAATAGATTTCATCCATCTCAGTGTACTTAGCAAAAATTGGCTTGGTGAGGAAAATGTACTTGATTTCATGTTGTATGCTGAGGTCATGCTACAAAGTCTCCAAGAACACTATGCCCATGATGCTGCCCTGTATCCCTGAAAACTTGGAACTGTCTTTGGCCACGGTGGCAATCTTTTGCTAATAATCAGATAAAGTCATTAATTTATCATTTAGGACAAGTAGACCAGGAAGGCCCTTTTTCTGTAAGGCCTCAAGCTTGTTAAAAAATCTCTAAAATCCGATGTCCATGTTCTGAGCTTTCTCCTCCAACTGCAACATTAATCCTTTTTTGGTCAACACTCTTTTGACATCAAGGATGGTTTCTGTTATGTATTCAACTTTCATTTCTTCGAGCTCTTCCTTGGTTTTTGAATCCAGAAACTTGATGATCTCATTAGCTGCCAAGGGAATTTCATTCAACTCTCTTCTTATCCTGTCAACGACCTTCCTCCTCTTTAGCACCAGATAATTTTGTTCAAACATGATTTGCACCATGGGACAAATATTGTTTATGGAATTGGAGATGTTGGTCCAGATATTTTCCTTAGCCTCTGCTAATGTCTTTCCTGCCACTATTTGTTTCTAGAGCTACTGTATTTCCTACTTAAGCTTCTCTGATTCTTGTCTCTCAACATTGTATCTTGTTTGGAAGGAATACTTGAGTTCCTGGAGACTTTCAACCTCCATTTTCAACCTATTGATCTCTGTTCCTTTCAGAGTCACTTCCTCCATGGACTTTTCTAGCTCCACAGTTTTTTCCAATGCTATCAATGGTGTTGCCGATGGAGTTTCTACTGTAGTGGTCATTGACAAAGCTACTATACTGACTTATGCAAGGGGAACTACACTCAATGGAATAGCTTCCATCGGGGTTGATTTCTCCTTCTCTTTCACTAACCTTTCCAATACTTCCTCTATATCCTTTATCTGTGTGTTCTACTGCATGATTAGCTTCAACACTTCCTCTTTCTCATATTTTGCCTCAGTTATCTATTTAGCTTGTGAATCCTCTATTGGTGGAAACTTCAGCTGTTTTCTCAGAGACGCAATGTCAGCATTCTTTTTCTTTATCATCTCCTTCGCTGCCTTTACATTTGATGGATCATACCCAATCTTGAGCACCAACTTCTCTAAGGATTTTATTCTGTTATCCTTTTGCGAAAGAGGATATCTTTTCCAACTTCAGTTGGGTCTGAACATTGTTTAGAGATATCTGTAACTTCACTGCTGCAAAGGAAGCATGTGCCAAGGTGGAGAAAACCATTTCTCCAGTCTGACTGTGCAAATCCATATGATCAACTGGATGGACTTGTTTGGTTTCAAAAACAATAGTTGACCTTTTGTAGTCAGTGATCTCTTTGGGTTGAGGCACCTGTGCCTGCAAAAATGATAGATGCATTCTCCCTTTCTCTGTGTCAAACGCTGACAACAGTGTATGTTGTGTTGTGGAGGTTTTCTTCGAGAACTGAGCACAAGTGTTGTTGGTCAACATCTGGTTCTTCTTTTTAATCACATCATATTTTTTGAAAATGCTCAGGGGTACAGATCCTTCTCAAGTTTGGGTGGTCATAGCTATGTATTTTTTCTTCTTTGAAGAAGGAGTGGACACCACCTGATGTTTTCCCTCAAACACTTTGGCAGAGTAAGGCTCTTCCTCACCAGACTTGTGAATATCATGAGTGGTTTTGGGTCTTTTGTTGTATACCTGAAAATATTCTGTTGATACCTCAGTGATTGACGGAGAGGTATCCTTTCTTGGCCTTTTTTCCTTTGGTATCTATGGAGTGGTAGTCTGTGAAAAAGTAACTAAAGGAGCTTCCTTTTGTTCAGTATCTACCATATTATTTGCCTCCCACTCTGTCTGGTTAACATACTTTTCAATTTCTGGTTTGAGGGTGTGAGCATAAGGTGAACTTTTAATTATTGGTTCTCATCTCTGCAATGATCCCACTTGGATCATAATGCCAAATGAAACTGGTGATGAATTTCATTTCCTTTAATAGTTTATTTTCCTCTTCCCCAATAGCTCAACTGTTGCAGATAAATGATCCTATTTTCCCTTTAATCCTCATCTTCTTTTTTTTCTTCAGAGACACAAAATGAATGTCATCTGAATTTATCATCTGACGAATATACTCCAGTGCAAATATTCGAACAGACACACACTTGGGCAATTTGTACGGAGCTAGTTCACACCCATACACTCTGATCTCCGTGTGATTCTATAATAGGAACCAGTCCCCAGTCTTTGCGAGATCTGAAAGGTGCAAAACTCTCTGGATCTCCTTGTTTATCCTCGGTTCTGGTCTTCCACTGAGCATGCCCACCACTGGGTGATAAAACAACTTGATGAATTGTTTGAAACTGAAATCAATGGAGTTTCTTCTAAGCAACAATGTCCATAGAGTTATTGCTTGTGGTTTCCCGTCCTTGTCCATCTTCTGCATGAGAAAGGGAAATTTGTCTGATTCATAGAACATAAACATGTAGGCCAGTATTGAAGAATACTAGAACATGCCTTCTGTAGGGAAATTTGCTAGTTGCTCGTGCAGGTTCTCGACCAAAAAACCGTTGTAATCAAATTGGATGGCCACTTTCTCTTCAGCAAAGAAAATGGACAGGAAACCTAGGATAGGCTCATCCACCCATTCATATGAGAAGTAATCAAGAAAAAAACACAGTTTGGAGATAATCTGATTTCCCTTTTCGAAAAATATGGAGGAATGATAGGGAGGATTCTTTTTAGGGAATTGGGCATCTTGTGGGAGGAACAACTCAAAGATTTGTGCTCTCTGGGGGAAAGAAAAGCTATGATACATTTCTGTCAGAATTTGAATTGTGAGGGGATAACAGGGTTCATCTCTTATTACCTGCATCATTTGATTGATGGCCTTAGGTGTAATAAGGAAAAAGGTATCTCCAGACAAATACATTATGGCTCTCTGATCAGGCAAGTAGTGCACTTGGCATTTGGGAGTGAATTCGGGAAAGTGATAGACTTGGGGAAAAATATACAGAGGGAGACTTGACTACTAGATCCCAATTTCATCACTCTGATTGATGAAGGTGTCCTTGAACCACAGTTGTATCTCAGCAAAGTCGAATTCGGACCTAGTTTATGAGATTAAATAGTCTTTTTCTGCTAATGGGATCTGGTTGAGATCGACAGGAGGTGGGAGAAAAGGATTTTCCTCCACATTTGACTTTTTACTTTTGGACACCATTGATTTCCACCGGTACTTTCACACTGAGCACACGTTAGTAGGTGAAAGATAAGGCTGGACGAGATGTTGCAGAGGTGAAGGAGAATGAGTCTCTGATAGGCATGGAGTGTGAATGCAATGTGAATGGCCAAAATGGGGTTGGGATTTAGTGAACGGGTGTCTGTTGAGCGAAAAAAAAGGACAGGTTAGGTGAACAACGGGTATGTGGCCAGTAATAAATGGTTAATGAGTCCTTTAGAGCGTGAGAGGGCAGGGTGAAAGATGTCTGACGTGTGTATCTGGTTGACGAAAATATATGACCTGTAACAGTTAGATGGATGGGACAGGATGATGGGTTCATGACATGGAACTTACAAAGAGTGGTTTTGGGATGTGACATCTCTGGATGATGGCGGTGAGTTGGAAAAATGATAGGCGGTAAATGTTTGGAGCAGGGAGGTAAGATGCAATGAGATGATGCCACGTAGGGATGGGGCCTGCCTAGACGCTGCTTCATTTCGGACCCCCCCCCCCCTCCGCTGTTAAAGGTAGAAAGGTTGGGGGGGTCTGGGATCCCTTGTTGACTGTTGATCTGAGAAAAACTAGATCTATCATTGTTTTGAGTGCGTTTCTTAACCATAATGTCAGACCCCCTCCCCCCCCCACCGTTAAAGGTAGAACGGTAGGAGGCATCCAGAATATCCTGTGGACCGTCCATTCGCACGCTGATGGGATCACTGTATATCTGAGCACACACTTTAATCACCTTTTTAGACCCCGCCCCCCCCCACCGTTAAAGGTAGAATGGTCGGGGGGGAGGGTATGGAAACTCATCAAAACCGTAGATCTGGGTGCCAACAACTTAGTTGTAGATATAGGCCCGATCTTTACTCTCTGGGGTTCGTTTCAATATATGAGGCCAAAATTAGGCTTAATGACCTTTTTATGGGTTTTGTGCACTGCCCCCCTTTCTTTTGTCACCACGGGGTTAGAAAAACATTTCACCATCAAAATCCTTCATTTTCATCGATCATCTTACACATTTTATTTAAGAGAAACTAACTGACCTATGTTCTAACCTACTCCTTTGCACCTTTAACCCAGTTTAAACTATTGGGCTAAGAAAATACTCTACCCTGGGGTTATTTGACCAAGATTAGACTGTTTGATCAAATTTATTCACTAGCTAACCTAATTTACTTGGCTAAGATTAGACATCATAGCCAAGATTATTCACTAATCCTAAATACTTAAATTTAAAAGACTTGGCCATGTTTACACTATATGGATCAAGTCATTATCAATTCATGGGGCTTTATCCTTTTTCTTTTATTTCCTCTGTTTGTTTTTTTCTTTTCTTTTGTTTATTTTTTATAATGCAACAATATCTGCAAGTCAAAAACACTAAAGGAACAATATTACAATCAACAACTGATCCTATAAATTATAGGGTTATAAAAGTGGCTCCACCTGGGGATGGTATCCTCCTTGCGAGATGCCAAGAATCCTGTTTCCTATTGTCTTGAAAAATTTCCTGTAGAGATTCTTCTGTTATCTGACTTGCTTTATTTTGAAAATTTTGATGACATTATTCAGTGTCTTAGGGCCTTCTTTGTAGGCTTCAAACACCTAAACAAAAGAATCTACACACATAATACTTGTAAAAGAAATGATATATACAATGAAAGGGAATGGTGATCTTTCTACTGAGGTGGCAAGTAATGCTTCAACATCCTGCCATTTACAGATCCCCCTGGCAGGTCTGATCCATCACTATTAGCAAGTAGAAAAGCATTATTTCCCCTGATGTCCTGAATGGTGTAAGGACCCTTCTACAAGCTATCAAACTTTCCATGTTTACCTTTATCTTCATTTATGGAGTCCCATCTCAAAACTAGATCACCCTATTCAAAGTTATCCTCTCTGGTTCTCTTGTCATAAATCTTTTTTATATTTTTCTGGATCACTTGAGTTCTGTTGTAAACTTCTTCTTTGGATTACATTAGGTGGATCATTTGATTTATCCTTTGTTGGACATCATTTGGTTCTTCTTGTGTTTCCTACAATAGTTTCACGACTGGAACTCCTAATGAAAGGGGAAACATTGCCTCGATGCCATACACCAACTGGTATGGAGACATACCAATTGCTCTTTTGGTGCTTATTCTGTCAGCCCATAGTGCGAAAACAAACTTATTATGCCACGATTTCTTGTTTTCTTGCAGTGTTTTTCTGAGAATGTTCACCAGGATTTTCTTAGAAGATTTAGTTAGCCCATTTCCTTGTGGATAATAAGTCATTGAGTGTCCGAGAGTAATATGATATCGATTACAAAAATCTATGAGCCTTTTGGATTTGAGAGTCACTGCATTGTCAGCTATGATTTTTCTGGGCATCCAAAATGAGACAAAATGTTAGTTTCTAAAAACTTGATGATGAAAAATTCAGTAGCTTGCCTGAATGGTACAACCTCGATCCACTTGGTGAAGTAGTCTGTGGCTGTGAGGATCCACTTGTGTTGGTCCGAGGAGGGTGGATGTATTTCACCAATGAAGTCTAGACCCCATTGTTGGAAAGGAGATTCAACAGAAATGGGTTTCATAGGGAGTGGAAGAAGCTTCCTTTTACCTTAAAAAATATGGCACTTGTGGCAAGCAGTAACCTTTTGGTAGACGTCAGCGAACAGAGTAGGCCAGTAAAATCTAGCTCTCAGAATCTTGTTGGTTGTGGTATTCCAGCTCAGGTGCTCACCATAGTATCCTGCATGGAAATATTGAAGAACTTTGTCAGCTTCGTCTTTTAACAGGAAATTAAGCAAGATACCACCAAGATCTTTCCAATAGAGATTTCTTTCTAAAATACAAAATTTCAATTCTTTCAATTTAACAAATCTAGCTTTGGTCTTAGTCAAACCTGGAGGAGCTTGTAAATTTTGGAGTACAAAAATGAGATCTGGGTACCAAGGGGAGTTTAAGAACACCTATTTTATGTTTGGAGTTGCCTTCTCTTCCAGTCCATCTGCTGTAGCCAAAGCATTCATATCCAAACCATGAAAATTAGAATCAGCCATTAGTTTGGCCAAACCCTATCCTTTGATCAATTTAGTAGGTTTTATTTTAATGTCATACTCCATAATAAATGCAATACATTTTCCTCTTCTACCATCCGGATTATCCTGGGTCAGGATATCTTTAACCACTATGTTTGGGACGTACGTAGTCGTGTGAGAATGAAGAATATAGACTCTAAATTCCTTTATGGCTTTCACCAGAGTGAAGGCTTGTTTCTCCATTATGTTATAGTTCAAAGCAACATCTCTCAAAGATTTTTTGAAAAACACTATGGGTTGTTCGTACCCTTCACTATTTTTCTACAATAGCACAACTGCTATGGTGTGTTCGGATGTGAAGGAGAAAAGAAGAAATTCTTTGGTATAATCTGGGCTAATCAGAACTGGGGCTTGGGTGAGAGCATGTTTCACCTGCTCGAATGATTGTTTGGACTCGGCATTCCATTTGATTTTTGTGTCTTTTTTCAACATATTAGAGATATTCCTGAGGAGTTCAGCCAAGTTTGGTATGAATCTTCTAAGGAAATTTATTTTTCCAATGAAAGATTGTAGTTCTTTGATATTCCTAGGGTGTTCCACCTTTCGGATGGCTTCTATCCTGTTGGGATCTATTTTAATTCCATGTTTTGAAATTATGTGTCCCAGTAGTTTACCTTCCTCTAGCCCGAAAAGGCTTTTCTTAGGATTCAATGAAATCCCAATCTTTCTGCACTTCTCAAACACACATCTGAGGTGGAGCAAGTGTTCCTCATCAGATTTGGAGTAAATAGTTACATCATCTAGATAAATGAATATAAATATCCGAGTCTCGTCCACAAAATAAATGTCCATTGCTCTTTGAAAAGTAGCCCCAACGTTCATCAGACCAAAAGGCATCTTCACATACATGAAGGTTCCCCAGGGTGTGGTGAAAGTTTTCTTCTCTTGATCTTTTGGATGGACCAGAACTTGGTTGTAACCAGAGAAACCATCTAATAAGGAGATCCTACTGGATCCAACCACCTTTTGAAAAATGTGGTCCATTTTGGGCAAAGGGTAATTTTCTTTGAGGGAGACTTTGTTTAGATTTCTAAAATCTATGCAAAGTCTGATCTCACCAATTTTCTTCCTAGTAGGAACTAGGTTAGAAACCCATTTGAAAAATCTCAAGGGGACTATAATCTTTGCATCATACGTCTTTTTGATTTCTTTCTCTATAAGGGGTAGCAACTTGGGATTAATTCTCCTAAGTTTTTGTATGAAAGGTTTGTGTTCTTCTTTTATGGGAATCCGATGTTGTATGATACTTGTGTCATAGGATTTTAAGTCCTCATAGCCCCAGGCAAAAACATCTATATATTCCTTAAAAAGTTCAATGTATTTTCTTTTTTGCTCTGGTGGCAGAGATTTAGATAGTTTTATAATCTTGGGTTTTTCTTCTGTTCCTATGTTGCATTCTTAGACCTCCTTACCACTAGCTTCAATTTTTGGTTTTTTGGCAACGTCATTAAAATCAAACAAGTCTTCCAGTGGAACTAAAACTCTAGGTAGTACATTATTTTTCAACTATAGAATATTAGAATCTACATCATTTTCATTAAATTCTTCATCATCTATATTATTTACACTACCATTCTCAAAAACAGATTTATTTACAAATTCATCATTATTTTCTAAATCTATGTTTGTACATTCAAAATCATTCTTACATTGTAGAAAATCTTCAATCTGATCATCATTTCCAAATACCTGTTGATATCTAATGTTGTCAGGAACGGTTGGTATGCACTTCACCTCCACTGTGTACTTGTGAGTGGGATGGAAAGGAATTTTACAGGTAGCTGCCGATGTAGCCAGGCCATCTGCAAGTATATTTTTTCCCCTCGGCATTACCTGCAAGTCAATCTCAGTAAAGAATTGAAGAGCATCTAAAACAACATTCCTATAAGATCTAATTATGGGGTGTTTTGCTGCATACTCACCTTTGATTTTCTTGATAATCAATTCGGAATCACCCCTTACCATTATCTGCTTGGCACCAACTTTCTTCAATAATTCCAGGACGAGCATCAAAGCCTCGTACTCGTCTATGTTGTTAGTACATTGGAAGGTCATTTTGTAGGAATGATTCTCAGAGTACTTTGACCTGTGGTTATACAACCAAACTCTGGCTTCAACTCCTTCTTTACTCACAACACCATCAAAGTCCATGCTCCATAAATCTACTGGCAACTCCTCATTCTCTTCAGTCATGGGATTTCTTACTTCAACAATTGCTTTATCATCCTTCGAATCAGGTGTATCATCTTCCAATTGTGTGATTTGTTCTTCAAAGTCACCATCATTGTATAGAATAAAAGAGTCTAGATCAGACTGTGCGGAGTATAGTGGGTAATTGTGTGGATTTTCCTAGCTGCTGACCATATACTTCATTAGTGTTTCCCTGTACAGTCTTCTCTATTGTCCAAAAATCGGAATGGTAGTGTAAGACATATCTAGTTGCAGTGTTACTCTCAATTTAGCTCCCCAAGACCTTGATAGAAACATACCATACTTAGGGGGAATATCTGCAATGGCGATGTCCATCACCATACTTTTCGTTGGGATTTGAGCCAAAGTGATGCATAAGTATTTAATCAGGTCTATACATTTGACTTTGCTAGAATTGAAAGAATGAAAATCTTTGTAGGGTCTAGTGACCTTGAGTCCCAAATTTTCCATCACGGATTTGGGCATTAGGTTTTGGGAAGCACCGGAATCCAGCATAGCGTTTTGTAATATCAAATTGTGGATGTTTAGGCTGATGTAAAAAGGGGCCACGACACCATTATCAGTTTGACCGTCAACTTCAGGGACAAACATGAGCTCAGGTTGATCATCGACAAGTTTTACTGTGTCAGAGTGATGTACAGATCCAACATTCAAATCTTTGGTACCTATCTTGGGTTCGATGCTCAAAGCTTTTATCACTTGAGACCTGTAAGCATTCTTGTTCATTAGCTTGGAGAGGGGAATGGGAATCTTCAATTTAGCTAGTTCCCCTTCAAGGCTGAAAGGAGTAGTGGTTTTGTTTAAGGTATATACTTCTGATTTATCGGCAGAAGCTTTGTGGCCAAGTGCACTTGTTTGAATGATTGATGGATCTTCAGTTTGAATTGCTCTTTTAAGAATTTCTGGATTTTTTTGCGCAAGAGATTCATCATTATTTCACACAGGGACTTTCTTGGGAGGGTTTTCTGAGGTTTTCTTGGTTTTAGTAGCCTTCTTCGGAGAGTTCTCATTTTCCTTCTTGCTCCTTAGGTTATACTGCCCGTGAACCTCCATTATAGCATTCTCAAAGGCTTTATGTTCTACTTTCTCAGCTTTTTCATTTACAACTGTTTGTGAAAGGAGAAATATTTTGTGCTCTTCTAGGTGAGAAAAATGGATTCATGATCGTGATCATGATCACCCATTAAGTTTATATGAGTGTCATAAAACTCCTTAGTTACTTCCTCCACATCATTGGCATAATTCTCCTGGAGAGGTGGACTAATCTGTTGATCGGGTCCTCTCTGTTCCCTTCGATCTCTAGGATCTCTCTGCCTGATCCAAGGTGGATTTCTTCTAAAATTTGGGTTTCTAATCTAAGGGAGAACTTGGTTCTCCCTAGGTACATTTTTGTCAATTATGGTGAGTCTCTCCATCATTTTCTCCATATCTCTGGTGAGATAATCTAATTTGGCATCAGATGAGGAAGTATAAGGTTCTTCTTTGATGGTGACCCTCTTTTCTATTCACTGCCTGGCCCTTCTGGCCAAAAGATGTTCTTCCACACTGACGACACTTCTTTGCATGTCTTCCAGAGTTGTTGCATTTCTTTCCCTCAAATGATATGACATGTCAGTGTCAAAACCATCAGGGAATTTTCATAAAGACAAACCTTGTGGTGGTTTGATGGAAGCGGGGATTGCATTGTATAGATTGTTGAAACGAGTGCAGTAATCCTACACTATCTCTCCTAGATTCTGTCTGATGTTCTCATATTCTAATAGAATCTAGAGATGATTTTTCTTTATCTCCCACCTGTCAAGGAAATCTCGATGAAAGACAAGAATGTCAGTAATGGTAGCAACATGTAGGGTTTTGAACCACTTTTTTACTTCCCCAGTCAGACTTTGTGAAAATAATCTCATCTGCACATCGACTTCATCTACTTCCTGCAGGTCAAAATAATCATTCATTTTGTCAACATGTTGTTGTGCATTCAGGGGACCAACACTATCAAACTAAGGGAGTTTGGTTTGATAATCTTGAGGCATGTCATGTAAAGGAGAAACTAACACCAATGGAGCATATATTGCTTCCATGATTGGTGGAGGAAGTTGAACCACAACCTGTGTGATAGGAGAGGTAGTGACTAAAGCTATAGAAGATGAAGGGCTTGGAGGAATAGAGTGACCTGGCTTAGACTTAACAGAAACTGAAGCAATGCTTAAAACAGAAAGTTCGACAGACTGTTGAAGATGGAGTTTGTTTAAGGCTTGACCAAGATTCACAACTAGGTCTTCAAGCTTATCAGTCTCAGGGCGCAAAAGTTGATCATCTTCAGCTCTGGGAGAGAGTATTTTAGGGGTCCTGGGCTGAAAGATGGTTTGATCTAAGACTGTTTTACTGACAAAACTGTCAGATTTTGTCCTGAAAAGACTTAGTTGAGAGGATATATCAGACTCAGGACCTTGAAGAACAACTAACTTCTCTGGGATGGAAAGGGACCTCAGAAGTAGGTTGTTACTCCTTGAAATCTCTGCAGTATTTTTCTTCCTGAGTAATCTTTTAGGATTATCTATTGCAATTGCAGGTTCTAGGTTAGGATGAGATCTAGTAGAAATTCTTTTTGGAGCCAGAACTATTGATTTTATTTTCTTTTTTGGAGATTTTAACTATTATAAACAAACTTTAACAACCTCTGAACATTATTTCTAGATAATATTTAGGGTTTGTGATCCTTTCAAAAATAAAGTTTTCTTCGTCTAGGGGAAATAAATCAAGGGGTGGAAAGTTTGTTTGAGTTCTTCCCCAATGGAGTCGCCATTTATGTTACCACCTTGTAAATTCCCAGAGGTTATTGTGAGGCAAGAAGAAATCTATCAGATGTAACCTTAACCAACCACTTCGAAACTGGGAGCTAGCCCTACCAGTTTCAGAGAGGGATCTCTCTGTAAGTTTTAGATTTGTTTGGATTTTCAAGATTTAAAGCTAGTTTAAAAGGGATATAACCCAGTTGTTTGTATTGTTTTTAAATGAAATGGTTGAATATCAATTACGCTTCCATTTGGGCTATGGGGTCTATTTTTAAAAACATGGAGGTCAAAGACAGTTTTTGTAAGATTCGTTTCACAGGGAGAGATAGTGCAATTGTTGGATTCTTTATGAATAAAAATGATGTATTGCTGAGAAAGGTGAGATATCAGTTAGAACAAAAAAACATTTAAGAATTTCTTTGTTGTAACATCAGAAAGAAAAAAAATTAAATCTGTAAAAGATTAGGAACAAAGTACACAATGGAAAATTCTGCAACTTTAATTTCTTTTAAAGATTAGATTAGAAAAACAATATGATAACTAAGAAAGAAAAACTTTTTAATGAAGATAGAGGAAACTTCACCAACAACTAACATGCAGGAATCCTGTGTAATGTCTCTTTATATTACTGGAATAACCTCTTGATACCAATTACAATGATTATAGCTTGCTTGGGTGTAAATATCAACCCTCATTACTTCTAAGTTTGAAATATTTATAATTAGAGTTACAAATGAACATGTCATTAATGATTACGACGTGGAAGAACCTGAATCTAACTAACTATCTAACAAGATGCAGAAATATTGTAATTGATGATGATGTGTCGAATCTCTCATGCTGATTTTGGGGAAGACCATTGGTGAGTCATTCAGATGACTTTGACTGCACTGGACTTTGATTTGGACAAGACCTCTACCTTTACTCAATCAATTTGCACAACTCATCCCATCTTTGTGTGCTTGGAATGGTAACTTTCAATAACTGGCAGTAGATTTCATCCATCTCGGTGTATTTAGAAAAAGT
>ML782815.1:1013348-1047011 GCA_009831015.1 Picea engelmannii
CAAAATCATAGATCTAGACGCCAACAACTTAGTCCTAGATCTAGGCTCGATCTTTACTCTTTGGGGCATGTTTCAATATATGAGGCCAAACTTAGGCTTAATGACCTTTTTATGGGTTTTGCGCACTGCCCCCCTTTCTTTTGTCACCATGGGATTAGAAAAACATTTCACTATCAAAATCCTGCATTTTCATCGATCATCTTACACATTTTATTTAAGAGAAACTAACTAACCTATGTTCTAACCTACTCCTTTGCACCTTTAACCTAGTTTAAACTGTTGGGCTAAGAAAATACTCTACCCTGGGGTTATTTGACCAAGATTAGACTATTTGATCAAATTTATTCACTATCTAACCTAATTTACTTGGCTAAGATTAGATAGTATAGCCAAGCTTATTCACTAATCCTAAATACTTAAATTTAAAATACTTGGCCATGTTTACACTGTATGGATCAAGTCATTATCAATTCATGGGGCTTTATCCTTTTTCTTTTATGCCCTCTTTTCGGTTTTTTGTTTTTTTGTTTTTTTTTGTTTTCTTTCTTTTCTTTCTTTTTTAGAATGAAGCAATATCTGCAAGTCAAAAACACTAAAGGAACAATATTACAATCAACAGTTGATCCTATAAATTATAGGGTTATAACAGACTGCACCTCTTCAAAAATTACAAGGTTGTTTTAATATTAATGTTTATGACGATGATGACCCTAGGGATGTAAACATTGAAGAAACTGAAGGTCAGAGAGACATAGAAGGGATAGGGATCGAATTACCTTTTATTGGACAACCTATTAAAATTAAGAAGTTCAATATTGGAACAAAGCAAACCCATAAGTTGGAAAATGTTGGAGACTATTGGGATGATGCTACTATTGATAAGATTACATAACTACTACATGAGTATCAGGACTTTTTTCCAACCAAGTTCACAGACATGAAGGGCATAAAAGGAACCATGGGAGAAATGGATATTCCTTTGAATCTAGATGCAAGACCAGTCAAGCAGAGACCTTACAGATTGAATCTGAAGTACAAGCAGAAAGTCAAGATTGAATTAGATAGAATGCTACAAGCAGGAATCATAGAACCAATTGAAGAATCTAAATGGATCATTCCTATGGTGGTCAAAGATAAGAAGTCGAGAGAAATCAGAATCTATGTATATCTAAGGAAACTGAATAATGTGTGTTTACATGATCCATTTCCTACACCTTTTACTGATGAGGTCCTAGATAATGTAGGAGGATAGAAAGTCTATTCATTTACAGATGGATTTTTAGGCTATCATTAGATCATAATTGCTAAGGAGGATAGACATAAGACTACATTTGAAATAGAATAGGGTTTTTATCAGTACACTGTGATGACTTTTGGGCTAAATAATGCACCAACCATATTTTCCAAGGTGGTGGTCGAAGCATTTAAAGACTTTTTACACAAGTTTTTGGAAGCATACTTTGATGATTGGATCATTTTTATCCTACTGAAAAATCATATTGAATGTTTGAGATTAATGTTAGATAAGTGTAGGCAATGTCATATTTCCCTGAATCTAAAGAAATGTATTTTCTTTTCACCTTTTGGAGTATTGTTAGGACACATTGTATGTAAGAAGGGGTTTTTGGTAGATCTGTCCAAGATCGCTATCATTTTTTATCTACCTCCTCCTACTTCATTTAGACAGTTGCACACTGCATTAGGACACACTGGATACTACATAAAGTTCATTAAGGTCTATGCACATATAACAACACCTATGGAGAAGTTATTAAAGAAATATATTAAGTTTCAATGGATAGAGGAATGCCAGAAGAGCTTCGACACACTAAAGAAGAAAATGGTCACTGCGCCTATTTTGATTTTCCCAGATTGAAGGAATTCAATGTTTTTTTTTTATGCTGCATCCATTGCATTAGGAGCGGTTTTAACACAACCAGGTGCAAGAGATATTGATCACCCTATAGCCTTTGCGAGAAGGAAGATATAAAATAAATTATACTACCACTGAAAGAGAAGGCTTAGCTATGGTATACACGCTACAAAATTTTAGACACTACTTGTTGGGAGGACATTTTAAGATGTTCACTGATCATTCTGAATTAAAGTACTTAGTCAATAAGCCAGTGTTGGGGGGAATAATATGTTGATTGCTATTATTATTCAAGGAATATGATTTTGAGAATGTGGTCAAGCCAGGGAGAATGAATAAGGGACATGACCACTTATCTAGGTTAGAACATGGAGAGGAACCTACCAATTTGGAGGATACACTACCAAATGCACAGTTGTTGGCCATCAGGAAAGTTGATGATCACTTCACTGAGATAGTCCAGTTCCTGTCCACGGGAATGGCACCTCATGAATATACAATCATTCAGAAGAAACAATTGGTCATCCGCACTACAGATTTTCAACTTATAGCTCGACAATTATATAAGATGGGACCAAATGAGATCTTGAGGAGATGCATTATGGAGGAAGAAATACCATTGATTCTATCATAAGCACATGAGGCATCGCAGGAGGACACTATGCACGGAAAGAAACAATGAAGAAGGTTCTCAGAGTTGGCCTCTGGTGGCCCACTTTACATAAGGATGCTAAGGAATACTATAGAGCCTATGATGTATGCCAAAGGATAGCACCAATTGCCTCCCTATATGACGTTGCAAGACTCCTCTTATGGCGAAGCTGGAGAAATCTGAGAAGTTGAGGGGCGATAGCGTTCTAAGGATTGTGGTACTCGCCTTCTAGACAGGATGAAATTCCTTTAACACTCAGCTAACTTTACAGGCCTTTGAGAAATGCGATATTGACTTTGTGGGACCTATAAACCCACTAGGAAGGCACACAAGATCTCGATACATCATCACTGCTACAGAGCATTTGACCAGATGGGAAGAAGCAAGAGTAGTTAAAGATTGTAGTGCAACTACAACTGCATGATTCATCTTTGATGATATCATAACCATATTTGGATTCTTGAAGATCCTTATGAGTGATTAAGGTACACACTTCATTAACAAAACCATTGAAGCCTTGAGTCAGGAGTTCAAAGTTCACCATCAGAGGAGCACACCATATCATCCACAGGTGAATGGTATAGTCAAAGCTTTAAATAAGATATTGGAGACAACGCCGATCAAGATTTTCAGTGTTAATAGAGATGATTGGGATTTAACAATTCTAGCAGTATTATGGGCTTGTCAAACTACTTGCAAAAAGTTAACAAGGAATACTCCCTTTAAATTAGTTTATGGCCTAGAAGCAGTGGTACCTATGGAATATTTGGTTCCTAGTTTACGAATTGTAGCATTTACAGGTATGGATGATACTGGCATTGTTCAAGATAGGCTCGTGTAGTTGATCGAATTAGAGGAAGATAGGTTTAATGCAGGATTTCATCAGCAGGTACAAAAGGAACGAGAAAAGGCTTACCATGACAGACATATCAAGAGGAAAACATCTAAACAAGGAGATTTGATATTGTTATATGACAACAAGTTCATGAAGCATCCAGAGAAGTTCAGGACACATTATCTTGGACCGTTTGAAGTTTCCTATGTTACAGAAGGTGGACCTGTGTATTTGAAGAATCTTAGTGGAGAATTGAAGGATGGTTTAGTAAATGGGAGCCGGTTGAAGCTGTATTGTGACAACCAGCTGCCTCACATCTCTCAGTAAAAGAAAGGAAAGAAGGGTCTAGGTACCAAGTGCAGTTGAAATTGGGTACCAGACACAGAAAATACAATCTGCATTTGTTGGCACAGGGGAAGAACCTGGGTTCAATTCAAACAACGCACCAACAAGCCCTAACTACTATCCCTTTCGGTAACACTTACAAAGCAGATTAAGTCTCACCTGAACTAACAATAGGGGGGTTGTAGGACACAGGTGTCTACAACTACAGGAAATGCAAAGTGAATCCAGAACAACAACACAATATAACCCATATATTCCTTAATAGTCTTACACTTAGCTTCACAAAGTTGGATTATACCTTCTATGTTTAATAAGGAAAATACCATGCAATAACAGTATAATAGATAGAAAATAACACAACATCAACCACAAAGAACAACAATATATACGTGGTTCACCCTCTCCCTAGGGCTACGTCCATAGAACTGTGTTTCTTGATATGTTAGATGAAAAAATAAAGTTCTATTTGTGCACTTAGATGCATCTCTCTCTCTTCCTCTCTTCATCTCCTCTCCCTGCGCACCCAACTATAGGGTTGATCTTCACACCCAACTAAAGATCTAGAATACATACACTCTTACAACAAAAACCCTTCTCTCTCAATACTTCTCTCATAAACAATAATAGTAACCAAAATACCAACAAGCCCCTCTCAACTCTTCTAGACCTTTATTTATACATTACATGACTCTCAAACAACCTTAGACCGAAGTCAAGGTGTAAAAACCCTAGATCCAAAACCCTAGGTCCACATGACCTACGTTTTTAGGGCTTCGCCAGCCTGTCCTTCCCTCTTTTCCACGAGGTTCTCCAAAGCATCCGTTGGTGTCTTATTTCTCTTACTGAGTTGTACACGATCCTATTCTTTGATGATTTATCTTCCTTGATCTTCTCTTTCAATGACTTTCTTTTCCTTACTTCATTCCTTATTTTATGCTTCTTTAATCACTTCGAACCTTCCTCAGTTTATGTGCCTTCCATGCACTTCGTACTTCATCTTCCTTCTTCCTTAATATTCTCTTTCCTCCTTAATACATAACCAAGGGCCAACAAAATCCTTAAAACTTCCAAGGTTATTTTGCTTTAAAACAGGAAACTATCATAAGATTGAAAACATGTGGGCATGTATGGACCCTTACAAATATTTCAAGGTTGTGTTTCATCAAAGAAAACTAAGAGGTATTGGCCTCTCTTGATAGATTTATTTTTAAAGGGAGATGGATATTTCTTAAGAGATCTTTTTTCTCATTCCCCTCAAATCGTTCAATGGTGCAAGGGAACGAGCATACTCAAAGATATCAAAATATTCTCCTATCCCTGATTTAATGTGATGATTTGTAAAAGAAAAGATTTAATTATGAATTTCAAATGTTATACTAAGCCATCCATGTGGAAACAAGAAAATGGATAGATTCTATGGTTATTTTTATCCCTCTAAATGTCCATGTGTGGCTAAGTACCTATGCAATAAATAACTCAACCTCTATTTTTCATTGATTTAAAGAGTGTTGAAAAATAAACCTATCCTTCTTGGTGAAATCAGGTTCAATAATCCTTAAAATTAGTGGTAAAGAATCCTTCTGCATGAGTTCTATATAATATAGTCACGTACGGTGCACATCTATGTAGTATGCACAAAATGAAAAGATAGACAGTGCCCAGCTCCATGCGACTTGCACATCTGTTTTTCTTGAACCTATGCAAACACAAAGAAATGGCGGGATTGAAATTTAAATTGATATCTCTTGATGAGAAGCCCAATTATTGCATCTAATATTTGGAATAGGTCAGTTTTGATCACTGCAAACACAAATAAATCAGAATGAAATCTTTGATAGCCTACTTGGGGAGGAATTTGATCCACCTCCCCAGTATGGTTGCCAATATATTATGCTTGTTTGAGTACTAGAGTGAGAAAAAACAAGAATATTAATTTCCTTGTTAGGACAACAAGACAATACATAAATGAGTTAGTTTATTAGTAGTTCAACTAGAGAGGAAACACAAAAGTAAATAACAAGAAATAAACACTAAACTAAGCATGTAAAAAATTCAAATGGATGCATGAAAGAGAAAAAAGGAATAGCTACCAATAGGACTAATCTTTGAATTGATAACACCTAGGAGAAGTATGGGAACTTATGAGTTCCCTCTTCCTCCTTGGTAGGGCTCTTGAATCCCCCAAATACAAAGCTCTCTTCTTTTAACAATGGAAAATATAAATAGAATGGTGAAGACTTGATTTTCAAACTTCTCAAGAGGAGAGAAGTGAAACAATTTCTATGAATGCTCAAGAGGCTCTAAGAGAATGATGGCTTCTCCAAAACCAAATGAACAACATAAAAGTAATGAAAATTATTCCCTTTGTTTTCATACCTTGGTCATGTATTTATAGAACCAATGCAATCTTTTTCATAACTTTCTTGTAGTGTGAATGGGATCCCTTTGGAGGTACTACCCATCCACTCAATAGACCCAAGACTATATTTTGGGCCGATTTGATTTTCTTTTCTGAGTACACTCCAATATGAAAGTGGTTGAGGTCCAACCAATTTCATTAATGCACCATTTTTGCATCATGATAAGTCCTTATGTAGACTACATAGTTTGAGCATTCAACACTATGTTGGATCAAACAGATTGTGAAAGTCAGATTTAGGGAAAATGCGTTGAAATTCAATAACTATTTTTTATAGTTTTGTTTTCTTAATAGGTTATATAAATGCTTGAGGTATAATTATTAATGTGTTGTGTTGGTATTGTCTTCAATCATTTTCAATATTGTTGTGAGCAATAGTTCGGTGATAAAATTGTTGAATACTGACCTCCTCTTAGTACACCACCACAAAATTATAATAGAGAGGAATGTCAAAGCAAGTAGGAAGAGTTATTATATGCCAAATGCAAAGACACATGCAAATATTGGGATTTCTTCTTATGAAAATGAGCATGGATGTTGGCTAACATCGTCGACTTTGAGTAAATTGGGCTAACAATGAGGGGCTTGATGATCCATGATATCTCATATTTAGATATGACCTAACCCAACCACACTGAAGAGAATGATGCAACAAGCAAGGATGATGACAAATGAAAGAGAATATACATTAGAAAAAGAATCGAAAAGGAAGACTGCATGTCGAATGCGTTATCACAAACCTTCACCCGACATTCAAAATATGGAAAGAGACAAAATAAAAAGGAGCAGATAAGAAATGTGGAATGTGAGGTACCCCTCAAGTTTGAATTTAAAATAATCCCAAGAGCGTCTGATCACTAGAATGTTGGAATCATCTAAGTTAAGAAATGACTGAATATATTCTAGAGGAGAAATCTCAATGGTTCCGGTGAGAAGTAAAAGTATACAGTTGATAGGGGCGGTGTTGTAATCTTCTATATTACACGAGAATTCAAGAAGAGGCTACATTATGGAAATCACAACACACACATATACTCAAGAGAGAAGAGATAATTTAGGTAAAGTTAACCAACCTTTTTGTATTCCTTCTTCAAGAGTATTTTTACATTGAATAGATGGTTGGAACAATTGTACCTACTCCAACTAATCATTTGTTAACATCCTTTACATTACTTATTAATTGAATTCTTGTAATTACATACTCACTTTATTACATTTACTCATATATTCTCTTATTCTAATGTATAATGTGTGATGACTTATTACAATGGCCTAAGAAGCCTCACAATATCCTCCCCACACTCATATACTTTCTCATCCCGAGCAAGTGTGCAACAACATATCGAGTCTCTAATATTGCAAAAGTATCCTTATTGTCCATCAACCATGCAAACATGTCTACATAGGTAAATCAGTCACAACATCTTCCAACTCTATAGGGAGATACAAGTATACAATGTTCTACCATTACCTATTACTCTTTAGCCTAGTAGGTTCCTATGCAGTCAAAGAGTCCCTAACACTTGGCTACCCCACCCAACAATGGTCCTCTTGAATCTCTTGTTACATCATCATGCCTTCAAAGAGGTGTTTTTCTCATCCTTTGCTCATATTTTCCCTGCATAACAATCAATGGTGGAGAACCATCTTCGACCAACCTAATATTTCTCTTCTTTCTAGATTCCTAGGTCAAAACCCAAGACCTATTCTACAACTCTTATACCAGGGGGATTCATCAATTCGATCATTCTGGTGTCATCATATTTTCCTTTAAGTGCTTTGTGTGTATGCATGTCATCTGATGTCTCTTTCTTGAATGTCTTCTTCTTTTGTTCAATCTCTTCTTCTACTTGGACCATCTTGAATTCTCTCATTGGATCATGCTATGGTCAATTGTGTTTTCTATCGCTCTATTGCTATCAATCATGGTTATGCTTCTTTATTCTTTCAAGTCTCTAGCAATGTATGGATTCTACAATTCAAACTCACATGAAGGACAACTCTCTGACTCAACTAAGACTTTATGTGTTTAAATTATTCTTATATTGAGAGGGGGCTGAATCGGTGTAAGATACTTTCACTTTAAATGAGAATTCATCCATCATTCATTATCTTCAAAAAAATAAATTCATATAAACTCAAATCATGGTACACAGAGTTTAATCTGGAATCCCTTATGGGAGGAAACCGTAAGCACTTGTCTTTATAAATTTTTGTAGGAACCAACCTATTGTTACAAATCTTGTAAGCACCAACCAAATAGATACACTTATATCTTCAATTGAGCACCAACTCAATAATATATTGTGTAGGCACCAACCTACTAGAGACACTAATCTCTTTAGTTGAGCACCAACTCAACAACATATTGTGTAGGCACCAACTGCTTGGAGACACCAATCTCCTCGAATGAGCACAAACTCAGTAAGACCTATATAGGCACCAACATAAGATGTTTATACATAGAGTACTTATTACTTCACCTACATGCTTCATAGTTCATGTATTTTGTAGCATCATCATACCATTAAATTTCATGCTCCAACAACTTTCCTTGCTTCATACCCCAGACATACCTTCAAACCCTAGTCACATTTATCCTTCATTCCCTAGAAAACCTCATAACATTATTCTTAGAATATAATTCTAGAGTGTAGTATCACATCCTCAAAACAATGAACTTTGCAGCATCATAGAGCTTAGTCCTTCATATCACACCCTTAAAACTCCAAGAAAACTCCTCTTGTGCACCTTTAGACCCTAAGAATACTTTCCATCTCCTCTTACACAAATCAAATCTCTTATGAACACTTGGTAGTTTCTATTATTTCTTATATACACTTCGAATACCCACATATATACTATATTATAGTGTTTATGTGATCACTTATGGGGCCAACTTGTAAACCTGGTTGGGCCAATCTATACTTTTTGGTTTGGTCGACCTGACATAATATTTCATATATCCTCATTTCTATGGAGTTAGAGGGAGTTCCATATATCGTTGGAAAGGTATTGGAATAAAATTTTTAACCATGTATCCTATTCTCCCATTTGATCTATGTCTTTAGAGAAAAAAAGGCATCAAATTTAGGACTAATCATCAAAAAATCCAAAAACAATATTTCCAACAATATCCATATTGAAATATTTATCTTGTACTTATATATTCTCCCCCTATCTTTGGATTCAATGAAAAAAATACTTATAACAATATCCCCCTTTTCCATTGATGGAAAACCTTAGTCCATTCTTTAATACTCCCCATTTTTGCAACTCTCCTTGTGTCTACCATTCTTCCTTTATCTGCAACTTATCCCCCTTTGAAATCAATGGTGAAGGGTTGCTCCCCCTAAGCTTGTGCTTCCATTTATTAATGAGATGAGAGGGATATCACTCCCATATTATATCTAATATATTCAAATGTGGCTTTGGGAAGGGGTTTAGTAAACATATATTCAACATATTCTCTGGTGGCAATGTATTCTAGCTTAACACTTTGCTTGGCTACCTGTTCTCTTAGGAAGTGGTACTTGATGGGAATATGCTTCATCTTTGAGTGCATCATAGGATTCTTTGAAATGTTGATTTCACTTTTGTTGTAGCATAATATGGAGATTGGCTGATCATATTCTACATTGATATTATTTAGTGTCTTATTCATCTAGAGAACATGTGTGCAACATGATGTTGCTGCAATATATTCTGCTTCTACTATGGATAGAGAGATTGAAGTTTGCTTCTTGCTCAACCATGATACTAGACAGTTGCCTAGAAATAATTCTCCTCCACTGGTACTTTTATTTTCATCAATGCTTCCTGCCCAATTTGCATATGCATATACTGTTAGAGTGAATTCCTTACTTCTTGAATACCACAAGCCAAATTCCAATGTACCCTTCAGATATCTAAATATTCATTTTACTACTTGCACATGTGTCTCCTTTGGTGCATATTGAAATATTACAACCAAGCCTGCTTCTTGCATGATGTTTGTACTTGGTTTTGTCACATAGAGTAGGATGTCTATCATTGACCTATACAATGTTTGATTTTCTTTTGGATATTCAACATCTTTTCTCAACTTACATGCCGTGATCATGGGTGTATTGACATGTTCACATTCTTCCACTCTAAATTTATTCAACATTTCCTTGATATATTTGGTCTTAGAAATGAATATGCTTTTGTTGGATTGAGAAATATGCAATCATAGAAAGAATGAAAATTCTCTAAACATGGACATCTCAATTTTTTTTTTAATTTCTTATAAAAAAAATTGGCTCATTATATTCGCATTACTTCCAAATATGATATCATCCACATAAACCAAAATTATTAACATATTTTCACTATTTGTTTTGATGTAAATATTGTTGTCAGCAAATACTCTTTTAAAACCTTGTTGTTGTAAGTATTTTTCAAGTCTTGAATACCAAGCGCTGGGATATTTGTTTATTCTATAGAGTGCTTTCTTCAGTCTACATACACGATCTTTGTTTTCTGACAATTTAAATAGTTCTAGTTGTTAAATATATACATCTTCTTCTAAATTTCCATTTAGAAAGGCTGACTTGAAATCCATATGATAGACTTTGAAGTTATTGAAACACACAAATTCAAAAAAAATTCTAATTGCTTCTAATGTTGAAACTGGAGCAAAGGTTTCTTCAAAGTCAGTACCCTCAATGTTTAAATTAGTTTAGAAAATCACTATATTATACCCAGATTTCAGCCTCCAATTAAGTCATAACAACCAAGCATTAAATATTTTACTAGTTGCACTTAATGAGCCAAAACATTAAATAAAGTAGTTCTGAAACTAAATCTGCAGCGGAATCATATACTAATAGTGGACAAAATATCCATAATGTACCATGAAAAATTCTGGGTAAAACCCAAGAAGAATAACACATAAAATATGTGACAAATTGAGGAGAAATATTTTATTAAGATCAAGAGAAAGATAGTGAGATTACAATAGTCATTTACAACAATGATATAACAGAACCCAACTCAGAAAATGTGCCTCTTCTACACCCAAAAAACTGTCCAAAAATTCTAGAAATCCGTGCCAAGTTTCAGCCAAACAAACTGCATTAAATTTATGTTATAAAGATGAACTGTACAGCCTATTCTTCAACAATAATAATCTTTGAAAAATGGGCACAAAATTTTGTACCAACAGTAAAGGAAAATCTAGAAATAACCAACAACTTGCATTGAAATCTAAACCACGATTTCAGTGAATACCATAGTTGTACCTCTAGCAAATCCGTACAGTACAGATTCCTTTCTCTGATGTACGGTCATGTTCTATATCAGCTGCAACTTTCTTGGGATGTGTTCCTTATTCCTCTCCTGAAAGATGAACCTCCCCTACTGCCCTTTTCCTTTCTCCATGCTCAAGAAATCTCTTGGGATGAGTGACCCTTCACCTACCACAACTCTCTCCTCAAAGTGTGCACCCTCCTCTCCTAATGAGATACTTTTATCAATTTCGAATTGTAACTCCTCTAATCCTTGATCTCCCTCAAGTGACTCTTCACTTACCCTTGAGATCAACGGTCACAATTTAATCATTCATTGAGGTCACTTTAATTAATAAAGTGACCCATAACATCATAAAGTCACTTTTACATTTCGAAATTAAAAGACGCAACTTTATAAAATCACTTTATAAATTCACTAGGAGATAATTTGCTTGCTCACTTCCGCATGCTGAGTGCTGCCAATGTAGAAGTACCTCCAAGCTACCAAATCTCAACATTCCCTCTTAGAGAGAGAGGCAGTTCTGGTATCACCACCAGAATTTGTCTCCATCTCGTCAGCTACCATAGCTACTCCCTCTGTAATAGAAGTCTCTGCTCCCTCTGAACATGAAGCCACTACTCCCACTACACTGGAAGCCTCTGTTGCTACCTCCATTGTACCATGAACTGAAGACATTCTCCTAGGAGATTGCACACTCTCCTGAGAATCCAACTATGTCAACTCATGCCTGCTAAGTCCCTTGAGAGTCCCAAAAGAAGACTAAGTGCCATGTATCAACTCTCTCTCCCGTGCTACCTGCCAACTCTCTGACACAGAATCTGAGTCCAGAAATCCACTAGACCCCAACACAAGTCTACCCAACAACCTGTAAAATCCCTCATACTTGACACCAAGCATCATTGTTGTTTCAACAGTTGCTCCCACAGGATATAAAAACACATGTCCACCGTGGAAAAAAACTCCAAATCCACTCTAATCCAAAGCTGACACTGAGAGAAAATTAATCATCTACTCTGGAATATATAACACCTCGCCAACCTCCAGAAGACCTCCTGACTCTAGTTGGAATCTCACCCTTCCAACCCCCTTTACTGCAAGTTGTGGGCCGGCTCCACAATTCACTCTACAGTCTGAGTCTATCTCTGTAAGATTGAGGAAAATTGACCTCAACTTGGTCATGTTCCGAGAGGCACCACTATCCACAAAACATGACTCAATGTCCTTGATCACTAGGCATCCACTACCCACGGGACCATACATGAGAGAGAACTCCTTCTCAAATTTCTTAGCAAAATCTGCAACCTAAGTTGATGTTGCCACCTCTAGTTCTGGTTTCTTCTTCTTGTTGTTCAGACATTGACTAGCATAGTGGCCATTATTGTGACATGCAAAGGATTTCACCTTGCTCATGTCCTTTTTCTTCTCATTTACCTTTTCCACAAGAGAAACATTCTTGTTGTCTACACCATCCAATACCTTTTCCTGAGATCCCTCTTAGATCTCCTCCTGCGTAAAATCATCCCACAATCTGCTCCAGTCAAGGAGCTTCTCTCTCCCCACCACAAAATTAAATAAAACCTCCCACTCCTTGGTGAAGCCTTTGAGGGATATCCGCACCAACTCTAAGTCAGGAATGACTTCTCCAACAGCTGCCAACTCATCCTTCACCTAAGCAACCCATGTGAGGTAGGTGGCCACACTCTCTTCCTTGACCATCCAAGCTCCATGGAGCTTGTCCTAGAGAGCCATTTTACGATTCTCGTTCTTAGCCTCATACAAGCCTTTCGGTGAAACCCACATTCCATTGGCTATCTTCTTCTCAGCCAAGTGTGGAATAAGGTGGTCTTTGACCCCATCCAAGATTATTCTCTAAGTCTTAGCTTCATTCACATCATGAACATCAATATTTGTGGGATCTATAGGTACATGTACAATAGTGTTCGCAAACGACCATAATGTGTTCTCCTTGAGAACACTGTTGATTCTAACCTTCCACTATAGGTAATTGGAGACCCCCTCCAATCTATGTTCAAACCTGATGCTAGAAGTTGTCTTTGTCCACCTGACAAAGAACCTTTTTCTGTATTCTTCAAGCAAATGTACTAGCAAATCTCTTGCTGTCCCAAGTACCAAAATTCTTCCCACTAAACTTCAGAGCACCTTCTCTGATACCATGTTGAAATTAGTTCAGAAAATCACTATATTATACCCAGATTTCAGCCTCCAATTAAGTCATAACATCCAAACATAAAATCTTTTACTAGCTACACTTAATGAGAAAAGCCACTAAATAAAGTAGTTCTGAAACTAAATCTACAACAGAATAATATACTAACAGTGGACAAAATATCCATAATGCACCATGAAATATTCTGTGTAAAACCCAAGAAGAATAACACAGAAAATATGTGACAAAATGAGGAGAAATATTTTATTAATCTCCAAAGAAAGATACTGAGAATACAAAAGTCATTTATAGGAATGATATAATAGAACCCAACTCAAAAAATGTGCCTCTTCTACACCCTGAACACTATCCAAAAATTCTAGAAATCCGTGCCAAGTTTCAGCCAAACAAAATGCATTAAATTTCTGTTATAAAGATGAATTGTACAGCCTGTACTTTAGCAATAACAATCTTTGAATAGTGGGCACAAAATTGTGTACCAACAATAAAGGAAAATCTAGAAATAGCCAACAACTTGCATTGAAATCTGAACCACGATTTCAGTGAATACCTTAGTTGTACCTCCAACAAATCCGTACAGTATGGATTCCTTTCTCTATTGTACGGTCCTGTTCTATATCAGCTACAACTTTCTTGGGATGCATTCCCTCTTCCTCTCCTGAAATATGCACCTCCCTTGGTGCCCTTCTCCTTTCTCCATGCTCAAGAAATCTCTTGGGATGAGTGACCCTTCACCTCCCATAACTCTCTCCTCAAAGTGTCAGCCCTCCTCTCCTAATGAGCTGCTTTTATCAATTTCAAATTGTAACTCTTCTAACCCTTGATCTCCCTCAAGTGACTCTTAACTTACCCTTGAGATCAATGGTCATGATTTAATCATTCGTTGAGGTCACCTTAATTAATAAAGTGACCCATAACATCATAAAGTCACTTTTACATTTCGAAATTAAAACACTCAACTTTATAAAATCACTTTATAAAGTCAATTTAGAATTCTAAAGTCACTTTATAATTATAAAGTCACTAGGAGATAATTTTCTTGGTCACTTCCGCATGTTGAGCGTTGCCAATGAAGAAGTACCTCCAAGCTACCAAATCTCAACACTCAACTTGATCATAACCTTTATAGGACAACCTTTCTTTATTTATTAATACTTGTCCATCTTCATCCAATTTGTTTTTGAAGACCCATTTGGTGCCAATCACATTATTTTATTTTGGTATGGGCATAAGTTACCATGTCTCATTCTTCTCTATCTGATTTAGTTCTTCTTCCATAGCATTAACCCAATGCTTATCTTCACTAGCTTGTGAAAATGTCTTGGGATCTATTTTAGATAGAAAATAAAAGTTCAATCTTCTTCTAGTCTGAACTCATGTATTTATATCACCAATAATTTGATTTTTTGGATGATTCTTTTGAACAAATATAGATGGTGTCTTTGGATATTGGCATTCTATTTCCTCTTGTTCTTTCTTTTCTTATTCCTCTTCTTCTTCCTTTCTCATTCTTAGTAGATTATCTCCTTTAGATCTTCATTTATTTGTGACTTTTCCTTTTGAAATATTTCTTCATCCACTCTTACATCAATCCTACCTACAACCTTGCACAATATTTTGTTGCATCATTTGTAAGCCTTGCTTCTAGATGCATAGCCAATAAATATAACTTAATTTTTTTTGGAATCAAAATTTCCTAAATTATCTTTATTTATCTTTATATAGCACTTGCTCCCAAATACATTGGATTATTTGACTATATCTGGTCTACCTTTCCATAATTCATAAGATGTCTTGTTGTTGTTCTCAATAATTTTTGCTCTATTCAAAATGTAGACTATTGTGTTGACTGCTTCTCTCCAAAAGCTGTCTATTAGTTTGGCTTCATTCATTTCTTGTATAGTTATGTTCTCCCTTTCTACAACTCCATTTTGTTGTGGAGTCCTTGTTATTGAAAAATGTCTCTTGATTCCATGATTCTCACAAAATTCCTCAAATTCATAAGAGGTAAACTCATCTCTTTTGTCTGATCTTAAGCACTTGATTTTTAAATCAGTCTCATTTTAAACTAGGGATTTTAAATCTTTAAACTTCTAAAATGCTTCATTTTTCTATTTAATAAATTTAACCCGTGTCATTCTTTTGTAATCATCAATAATAAACATAAAACAACTCTCACCTTTTAAATATTTTGTTCTTGTTGTCCTGCAGAGGTATTTGTGTACAAGTTCCAATTTCTTTGATGTTGAGTACTCCTTTGTTTTTAAACTAACTCTCATATGTTTCTCGTGATGACATGGCTTGCAAATAGTGTGAGTAGGTTTTGAGATCCTTGGCATGTCTCTTACTTCTTGTGTCTTGCTGAATTTTACTATATTGTCAAATTTTAATTGACTCGTCCTTCTATGCCATAACAAACTTTTGTTTACTTGTCATGTACAACATTTTTATCCTTTGACTTAATCAAGAATGTATACATTTCTCAGGGTTCTATTTTCATTTTCCACCAATCTTCTTGTCGAACCTTGTTTCCTTATATAACATCTTTTAGAATGAAATGTGAGGTTGTAACCTTGATCAAACATTTGAATGAAACTTAGAATATTGTGTTTTAAACCTTAAACATACAAGACATTATGTTTTTTAGTCTTTCCATTACCAAGACTAACGATACCATTTCCAACTATCCTTACAAAAACATTATCCCCAAAGGTAAATCCACCTTATTTTTCTTCATTTTGGGTGAGAAATTTGTTCTGATCCCCTATCATGTGTTTTGAACATCCATTATCAATGTACCATTGGCTTCCTTTGTCTTGAGAATACATTTCAAGTCCAAATTCTTCCTTCGTTGGTTCTTCTTGCTTCCTTTTCCACACCTTTGTGTATTCTTCTCTATGCTTGGTAAGAACATATTCTTCCCTATTTTGTTTAGGAGACTTTATTATGTTGCTTCTATCGTCACAATATATGAGCCCATGTAAAAAAGTACAGGAGAAAATGAATTGTAGTTTCTATCAAAAAACCCATGTGAACGTCTGGTTTTGTTGCTCACATAATCATTTTTTGAGGTATTATAAGAACCTATATTTATATCTCTCACATGATCACTTCTTTCATAAGATCTACAATCTATTTCTTTATGACAAAAGTTATTGAAAGAAAAACAATAGCCAAGAAATATATTTTGGTACCAGGTTGTGAAAGGCCTTCTAGGTAGAACACCTCTTCTGAACTCATTATTCTCATTCTTGGGAAAAAAATCAGGTTTCTCCTGGTCATGATTTCCTTTCATGTTACTTCTTTCATGGTTGATGGAGTCTTTGAGAATATTATCATATCTTTTAGGATTTTCTTAATTTTCCTTTTCTCGTGGTGTTGTGACCTTAGGGCTTGCATCACCATCGGGGGTATTTGTTTTTTGTCATAACCAATACCTTTATTGATGAATGGTGACCTTTGGTAACTATTGTGATCCAATGCCTTAAAAAGGATAAAAAATCAATGAATTACAATCCACTTCGAGGGGTAAACCTACTTTTACAACATATCCAATTCATAATACAATATGATATGAGATAAGATGATCCTAAGACTATGTCTCTTCGGTATATATAGGATACAAAGGGTAAAAATATAATGAAAGGTGTGATGAAGGGGTTCATAGCCTACATACAAATATAACACAAAAATTGTATTAATTCAATATGGGTCTTAATAAGGGGTTTTATACATAACATGGGATTTGTATGGGGCTTTGTCTAGGGATTAACATTCCCATCCACTTAAAACAAGTGTTTTCGTCAAGACTTGAAAACTATGGGTGTGTATACATGAATAAATCATCTTCCCATGTCACCTCTTCAACTAATAGGTTCTTCCACTTGACGAGGTACTCAATAATTGCTTGATGTTTTAGCTTCTTAATCCTTATTTCAAGGATTGTTTATGGTTCTAGTATGATTTTCCCTTATCCATTCATCTATGATAAAATAATTGGCATCAGGATCTTGTCATTAGTTATCTTCTTTAAGAAAGAAACATGGAAGAATGGAAGTGCACTTCCTTTTCACAGATGAATAGAATGGGCATGATCTTGAGAAGGTGGAAGACATGGCATTCATAGAATTCTGTATTTCTCCTTTATTTTCATCCATATTCTTTTTCATGTCATTTTATTTTCTTCCATATTATTTTTCATTTCACCCATATTCCTTTCCATTTCTTGAATTTTTCTCTGTGATTTTACCTAGTCATTAATTTTTATTGATCTAGCACTCAACTCATTAAATTGTTCCTCCAATTTGGATAGCTTGTTATGTATGCCATCATTTTCTTCATGAGTTATAGATGAGACTTCTGGAGGTTCAATTGGTGTTGAAATATTTTTTGGACCCATGTAGAATAAAAATAATAATTCTTTTGTTTTTACTCTTTATCCCAAATTTTGAATCACCAAAAATAGATCTTCCAATAAAATGTTATGCCAATTGTAAGTTATGTACCTTGTAACCCCTTAATTTGGAGTCTGTCCTCCTGACCAAACTTCATTCTCATGTATTTATGAAATTTCATCCCTTCTGAGTCTAAAATTGTGGCCTGTAGTACTCTGATATGTCCTCACTTCAATGCCACAATTCATATCAAAATTGGATGTGCCAAGTGGAAGTTAGACGAAATTTCCCAAACCTTACTAATTTTTGGCCTTTCCAGGAGAGAAAACTTCTACAGAATTCTAGACGCCCAATATTATATATATGATTATAAAACTTGTACCAAAAATACTACATATGTTACTCTTTCAAATGCAGTTGGTCTCACTAAATTTGGATCCTCTCTGAAGAAGATGTGATGATTTTACCCAGAACACATGTTTGAGACTAGTAATAGGACTAGTCAGAAGCCCTATCTTCCATAGGGTGTGTTAGCATTGGATGTCACATATGGATTGTGGAAAAGGTAAGCCCAATACCCATCAGTTTGTATGTCAAAGTGAATAAATTAAAAGGGTGGTCTAATGGACACAGTCTCAGTATAATATCGCTTTAACTCATAAAACTGGGTTGGTATGCATGAGTAGATGAGGTCTTGATCTAACTTCAGTCAGTAAGTTGCAGTAAAGGTGAGTAGGGGGAAGAAATTGAGGAGAGTGAAGAGGTCTACTATGGACATTCGGTCTTCCAACAGCCTAAGGAGGAAAAACCGAGAAGGGAAGATCCTCTTGGTTTAGAGTTTCGGGGGACTGAATGAAATTATCACTGAACTGAAATCAAACATACATCACAATTCAATGACAACAACCCGAATGGATCATCTATGCCCAAGTCATTCAACATTGGAGGTAAAAGACAACACATAAACTGATTAAAATTGGTCATGATGTCACTATGATCAAACTTTCATCACAAGAACACAACTACCCTCGACTGGATCCTCCATGCTCGAGTGTTTTAACACATATGTTTACAGAGATATGAAAAGAAGATGACTTATATTAAAAAATAAGTCTCAAATATAGATACATAACCAGAGGAACTAGAGCTTCATTAAAAATTTACAATATGGGAGCTTAGCTCAACCATCCCCCCCATTTCAAAATATCAACAAGACTACTATATACTCAGAGCCAAAACACAAAAGCATGCTCAAGTGGTTGCATTGAAGGAATTATGTCTGCATTCTTCCTGAAAGACTGTTCATGCAGTTTATGGTCAGATGCAATCACACTTCAGAACGAACTTGCAGATGAGCTGACTTACTGACAGTCCTTTCTGTTTTTTCCATTTATGGTGGAAATGATGTTCAACCACCACCACCAACCTCAATCACTGCTTCATCAGGATTAGGGAAGACCCAAGTTAGCAGTGCACCTATGGAACTTGGCGGCCTCTACACTCTGCCATCTAGAGATGAGTAGGATGCTTGGAGGAAGTCTAGGAAGTCAACGTGGACGAGGGTCTAGCAGGGCGATTGACACGATGGAAAGCTATTTGGTGTGCGATGGCCAAGTGGAAGAGACACAAAGGATGGGAAGAAGTTGTGGGGGCGACATAGGTGGAGGCTGAGGTGGTGTGAAGTGGTATAGATGGAGGGAGATGAGAGGGGGATATGCTACAGGTGGGATGGTGAGTGGATGACAGGTGTGAGGGAGCAAAAGCTATAGGGGAGCGGGGGATGTGATAGACAGAGGAGAGAGATGGAGTGGGGGACAACTGCCGGCATGACAGAGCGACCATATGTCGACCTAGGATAGGGAAATTACATGCACACATGCATATCGGGGCTGCGAAAAGCAGTTTGATTCTTCCCTTCTTTTGGGCCCAATGTGTGTCTCTGTCTGACACATTGCACCTCCGCAAAACCACAGTTTCTTCCCCGACCCTCTCTACATTTTTTAATGACCATGCATGTTGAGGCCCCGATATGATCATCAACCATCGATATGAGGTGCACATATCTCAACCTCCCATCTTTGTGCATGCCTTATCACTCTGTGCCAGGAGGTCACATCAATTCTAGAAGACTTAGGATAAGGGCCACTTAGTGGGTTCTTTAACCCCATTATTCTCATTTTGCCACCCAAGGGCCAAATATAGTGGGGAAAACACCCCATACCATAATATGTGATAACATTAGGCTCCATGGGGGATAGATTCCTCCCTGCGAGGCTCTAATATCTCCTTTTGTAGTTCTAGTCACCTTCTATTGGGTTATGGAGTCAAGCTCAAAACACCCTGCTGAAGAATATATGTCGAAAAATAAGATGAAAAAAAAATACAAGGGATCCAAGGAGATTATTTATGTACAATCCTAAACTAATCAAACTTTACATGGTGCTAGGTGAAAGAAAATTTCCACCATAGCCAATCAATTAACTTCCTGAATGAAAGCTGCTTTACTCTATCGGTGATCACTAGAAGATGATGAAACTGTGAAAAAAGAACAGTTACACCCTTCATCTCCTCTTCAAAGGATGAAGTCGAGATGAAACTAGGTGGCTCCAAGGTATGAAGGAAATGCAACTCCATGTACTCACTGACAGGTTCGTAGAATGAGTGGCAGATCCTGGAAAATTTGTAATAGGCAACCTGACCTACTCCACAACTTCTCACACATGGCTAAATATCTCTAGTAAGCACAGGTGTATGAGAAATTGATGTAGGCTAACTGACCTCAGATGATGGCTTCTTACTTATAGGCTTTTAACAGGAGATGAACTGCTCCTCTTTTTGCTCGTCTTCTTCTTCTTGGCTCTCCCAAGGGTCAGATTCATAATCATCATAAATAGGACCCGTGGGAAAGTTTTTCTCTTCATCATGTTGCTCAGTGATTACTGCAGGCCAAGGATGGTTGGTTTACTCATGATAATATTCTTTAAGGAAAATAGGATAAGGCTCTATTGTATTCTCTTGGAAATCCTGCATATCCATCTCATAACTTGATTTATAGCTGTCATATACAGGCTGGCTACTCCTTTGGTCAACAAACTGTGATATGGGGCTCTACTGCTCTTCTTCGGAATAATCATCAAATATTGAGACAGCAGGCCCATCAGGAGAATAATGCAGGGCCCCTATGGCCATGAAATATTCATCATCATCCTCAGAAGAGATGCCAGGGACATCTGTCTCAAGGGCTGGAAAATGCTCTGGTATTTCTTCAAATTCCAACCTTTTTGGTTGGGTAGAGAGAGATTTTACCAGCTCCATCAGCTCACTTAGAGAATCTTCTTCCTCCTGGTCCCCATCCTTACATCTTTCCTCTGATGTAGATGAACATGGAAGAGAAAGAACTAATTTCTGATCCAAGTCATCAGGCACATCCTCACAATATACGTAAGAAGCAAATCTTTCTTGAATACAGTCGTTGTATCTATCACAAAGTTATGAAAAATTAAATTAGAGGGATAAAAATTCTGGCAATGAGCATTGAAAGCTACATGAAATTATCCCACTGAATAAATTCTAGCAGGGGGTAAAGAATGATACCACTCACGAGCATCCCCTACTAACGAGAACAAGAACATCTTCATTAATACACCCTCATGATGTATCTCCCACTAGTGCATGAGTTCATGAAACTCTCTGAGATGTTGAGCAGGGTTGTCCTCTTTGTTCTCTCTAAATATAGTAAATTAATCATTCCATTCATCTAGAGTAGGAACAACATTAGGAAAACCAGGAACAATAGAAAAATTAAAAGGAGAAAACCTTCGAGCCAAGATTCTTTCCATTTTGAACCAGTGGAGTTGCTAATTGATTCTTCAACCATGGAGTCGCCAGGTGAATTATGCATAGGATGAGTGTGTCTGGTCTTTGTTCACCATCAAAGACCAGATATGATCATTGTGTTCTCTGAGGGACTTCCAGGTGTAGCCAGAAGCATCCACACTGAAACAATGGAGTTGAGACAGTGGAGTCGCTAGGTGCACAGTTGTAATCTTTGATGTACTAAGCTCTAATGCACCTTCAAAATCAATAATCTTTGTCATTCTACCCAAGGAAAATATTCAATTCTTCCTTGAAAACGATGCCAAAAATGTTACCATTGGAAGTCACCTCTGGATTGTGGCAGAGGTAAGCCCAGTACCCATTAGTTTGTATGCCACAATGAATAAATTAAAAGGGTGGTCTAATGGACTCAGTCTTAGGATAATATCTCTTTAACTCAGAAAATCGGGCTGGTATGCATAAGTAGATGAGGTATTGATCTAAATTCAATCAGTAATTTGCAATAAATGTGAGAAGGGGGAAGAAATTGAGGAGAGTGAAGAGGTTTGTTATGGACATCCAGTCTTCCAGCAACCTAAGGAGGAAAAACCCAGAAGGAAAGATCCTCTTGGTTCAGAGTTTCGGGGGAATGAATGAAATTATCATTGAACTGAAATCAAACATACATCACAATTCAATGACAACAACTCGAATACATCATCCATTCCCAAGTCATTCAACATTGGAGGGAAAACACAACACAACAACTGATTAAAACTAGTCGTGATGTCATTGTGATCAAACCTACATCACAAGAACACAACTACCCTCGACTGGATCCTCCATGCCTGAGTGTTTTAACATAGCTGTTTATAGAGATATGAAAAGAAGCTGGCTTACATTAAATGAAAAGTCTCAAATATAGATACATAACCATAGGAACTAGAGCTTCATTAAAACTTTACAATACGGGAGCCTAACTCAACCATCCCCCCCATTTCAAAATATCAGCAAGAATACTATATACTCATAGAAAAAACACAGAAGTGTGCTCAAGTGGCTTCATTGAAGACATTACGTCTTCATTCTTCCTGACAGACTATGCACACAGTCTCTGCTAAGATGTAAACCTCGGGAAGATGCAATCATGCTTCAGAATGGACCTGTAGATGAGTTGAATTGCTGACAGTCATTTTTGGGTTTTCCATTTATGGTGGAAACAATGTTCAACCTTCACCACCAACCTTAATAACTGCTTCATCGGGATATGGGAAGACCCAAGTCATCACTACACCTGTGGAACATGGCAGCCTCTGCACTCTGCCATCTGGAGCTGAGTTGGATGCTTGTAGGGAAGTCTAGGTAGTCGATTTGGACAAGGTTTTGGAGGGGTGATTGACACAATGGCAGGCTACTTGGTGCATTATGGCCAAGTGGAAGAGACGTGAAGGCTCGAAAGAAGCTGTGGGGGTGACAAAGGCAAAGGCTAAGGTGGTGTGAAGTGGTACAAATGGTGAGAAATCAGAGGGGGAGATGCAGTAGGTGGGATGGTGAGTGGATGATAGGTGTGAGGGAGCGGAAGATATAGGGGAGCGGGGGATGTGACAGACATAGGAGAGAGATGGAGTGGGGGATAGTTGTCGGTGGGACAAAGAGGCCACATGTCGACCTGAGATAGGAAAATTATATGCACATGTGCATATCGGGGTCGTGAAAAACAATTTGATTCTTCCTCACTTTTCGGCCCAATGTGTGTCTCTGGCTGACACATTGGACCTCCACAAAACCACAGTTTATTCCCCGAACTGCTCTACATTTTTTAACGACAGTGCATGTTGAGGCCCCAATATGATCATCAACTGTCGATCTGAGGCATGTAAATCTCAGCCACCCAGCTTTACACATGCCTTATCACTCCTTGCAAAAGGTCACATCAACTCCGAAGAACTTAGGATAAGTGCCACTTAGTGGGTTCTTTAACCCCATTCTTCACATTTTTCCACCCAAGGGCCAAATCCAGTGGGGAAAAAACCCCATACCAAAATATGTGATAACATGGTGTATCTCCCAAATTATGATGACCCAGATGTTGAATGTTTTACCAAAAATACCTTTATATGTCCTATAATTAAACTCTAAGTTTCATTGTATGAATATTACCCAAAAATAGTTATAGAAAAAATTCTAAGATGAGTTACTTGGAGAAGAAAAACCATAGGATCAAAGCTGTGATACCAAATTTTATGATCAAATGCCTTAAAAATGATAAAAAATCATTGAATTACAGGCGACTGCAAGGGGGAAACCTTTTTTTTTTACAATATACCCAAATCAGAATACAATATGAGATGAGATAAGATGATCCTAAGACTAGGTCTCCTTGGTGTGTGTGTGTGTGTGTATATATCTATCTATCTATCTATATATATATATATATATATATATATATATATATATATTGTTGGAAAAGAAGTTTTGAATGCAATTTTGGGAGAAAAAACCGAATTATAAAGTAATCATGTAGAAGGAAGTAAACACACAGAAGGTAGAAAGGGCACAGAAGGAAGGAAAGCGCGCAGGACGAAGAAAACACACAGACAGAAGAATAAATAAAACAAGCGAGAGGATAAAGTGCGAAGGAGGATAGCACGACATTACATAAATATAAAAATAGTAGAAAAGTTGCATGAAGAGTGAAAAGGAGAGGAAAGAAAACAACCAATTAACTGAAGTTGGTTATGCCATGTATTGTAATGGGCTATTTTTGGGATAAATAGTCTAGGGATTTTGGGCATAAATATGTAACAGGATTGGGAGAATAGGTGGGGGTGGAAGAGAGAATCATAGTCTTAAGAGAGAGAGACTAAGCAATGAGGTTGATAGATTATGCATAGGTCTTGAATGTAATAGACAGTTAGTAAGACAAAATATGAATAAAGAAAGAGTTTAGAGAGGATATTATGTCTTGTGTTCTTTAATTGTCTATGTTCGTTTTTGAATAATGTTGCTAGGATTCATAAACTAGATTTATTTTATGGATTGATTATGCTTCAATATTCATGAATGATTGTGATAATATATTTAATCATCGAGAACATACATAAGCTAAAAAAAGGAACAATGACTCGGGGATTCACCTCCCCTTCCCTTACTACTACAAAAGCCTGATTCTTGCAGTCCCAATAGATACCTCGGGTGAGACTTCATCTATGAAAGGAAGTGATGCCGAAAGGGTCGGTGTCTTGTGGGCTTGTTGGTTGTAATTGAACCGAACCTTGAGTCTTACAACCCATGCACAGACCAGAGCCAAAAAACAAATGGTTATGTTTCTGGGATCGAAACATTGTGATTAAGGGGATGTTTTGGAGACCGACTAAGAGGGAATTCATAGAATGGTTATAACGAAAAGAATAGGAATTTGTGAGAGAAGAGAAAATGAACCCTTGGATGAGTGACAAGAAATTGATGCAAAGGTATGTGTTCACGGATATGCATGAAATTTTATTTGGCGAATTTCCAAAAATTATGACCAAGTGGCTAGAGAGGTTGGTAGAGAAGACATGAAGGTTTAGTGTTGCAACACAGAAGAATTGGGCTCCTGAATTGGTAAGACAATTGAGTTCTGGGGAGCTAGAGGATGACAGGAGGATCATATAAGAGAGTGAAGGAAGCAATGAAAAAGGAAGGAAGGGACTGAGGATGCAAGAAGGTATTACACCAAAGGAAGATTACAAGTTTGGAGAGTTGCATGGAGGAAGGAGGTACAAAAGGAAAAATAATAGGGCTAGGAGAGAAGATTCATGTAGTGAGCTAGAGGAACAAGAACCTTGTGAACAAGTCTGAATCATTGATATCCTATATAGAGGAGGAGGAGAAGAGGAGTGCCAGTCCAGTCCAATGATATAAGAGCCGGTAATCCCTACTCGGACATGATCCTGCATTGAATCCATGACCCTGTGTGTGTCACAACAATCATAGATAACGTTTGAAGACTTGTCAAAATCCATCGTAGTTAGTCAAGGAGGAGAAAATAGTAGCAGTCAGAATAGTGGGAGTATTACGTAGATCCAAAATCATAGTTCACCAACATCACCAAGAGGATGGAATACACAAACCAACATGGCAGGATTATATAACACTCTTAGACTTCCTGAATTCAAGGGATTGGGATCAGAGGATCCTGAAAAACACTTGTTTGTCTACAAAATAGTTTGGGTTGCTAAGAACATACAGGATGAGGCTATGAATATTGTGCAGTTAGCGACAACATTTAGAGGTCGTGCATTAGTATGGTATATGAAGTTACAGAGTATTACGCCTACCAAATAGTCTAGGTGTTTTTTAGAGATAAATAAAGTGCTACTAAAGGAGTTCAAAATGTCAAATTTAGAATCGCAGTACATCACCGAACTGAAATAGATAAAATAGGTACAAACAGTGTCAGTATAGGATTTCGATCAATGGTTTAAGGATGTGATGGGGAGACCAAATTTCCAAATTCCAGGTCAACAACATCAAGAGTGGTTCATTGTAGGACTTCTACCCCACATTCATAGACCATTAATTCAACAGAAGGTTACGCTGCAACCCAAGGCTCTGGAAATTGCAATGCAACTAAAGGAATCGATAATAGGAGACACTATAGGAATGGCACAAGTTCAGACACAGTTGGTCGCATTGACAATTCAGCTGGTTGAGCTTACTAGGGGAAGGGATAAACACGAACAAATTTGGTGGACAAAGTGCAGGATGAAAGGCCATCACAAGGATGAATGCCAAACATTTGTGCAATATTTAGCAATTATAGTATTGAATCCAATACTAGGGGGGATACTGTGATATATGTAAGAAATGGGGCCATCACCCCACTGAGTGTCCATTGCTACATAAGTATCAGAGTACACCTAAGAACGTGTTTTGAAATTTTTGGAAGTCAGTAGGATATAAAGAGAAGGATTGTTGCATGTTCGACCTACTAAGGGAGCACACATTGGATATGTACAAGATCTAGTAAGAGAATATCGATGCATATGGGAGTGGTGCATAGTATAATAGTCGTAGAGGTTTCAATTAGGGGAACAAAGGAAACTTTGGCAAAGGATGAGGTAGAGGTACATTTGGTAGAGGAGGACAAGGACCAATTATCTGTTATAATTGTAATCAACATGGACACTTGGCCCAGGATTTCTAGAATTTGTGTACCATGTGCACATATTGCAAAGCACTGGATTATGTGACATAAGACTGTCCTCGACTAGTTTCAAAATGGCATGCCAAAGGAAACCAAACCGATAATCAAAATCAAAATGTTCGAATGATATCAGCTGAAAGATGCAACTAAGGACCAACAATAGCATTTTTTACGTGCAGAGGAGATAGAACAGGGAATGATCAAGGAAAGAAGCCTGATCAGTGGGTACGTACATTAGTAGGGCCTATAACCCCATTCGATATACAACATGAGAAAGAGACATATCATAAATCTAGAAAATAAATACTTGGATTGCATGAGGGAGCATCAACATTAGCGATACCTCAGATAGAAGGTCAAGTTGTACCATAGAAGTCAAGTGCACGAGTAAGTACACTAACCAAGTTATCAAAGAGTTGTGTGAAACTAATGAAATATAGGATTGCAATAATAATTTATATGACATGATTGATCAATGCACAAAAGGAAGAGAAATATCTATCATGCAGAGAATGGTAAATAAGGTACTACACAGGAAGAGAACCAACGAATAATTCAGGTTCGATGCACAAATTGGAGAGTACGATGTGGATAATGTTGTTTTTGACTTAGGATATCATGTGAATGTTCTACCTAAGTAGATATGGGAAATTATGGGAGAACCTGAACTAGTATGGTCCCCTATTCAGTTAAGGTTCGTGAATCAACATAATATAGTCCCAATTGGGCGACTAATAGGAGTACTTATGAATATATATGGAGTGCGCACCATGGAAGAATTTGAAGTTATTTAGATATTAGATGATAATCAACCATATAAAAAATTAATTGGGTTGGAATGGGCATTCGATAACCAGGAAATTATTAACTTGAAAAGGAGGGAGATGATATTCGAGGTTGGGGATCTGAGAGTTACTTCACCTCTGGACCCATCAAAAGGGAAGAGATACACAGAGTTATAAAGAAGGAATGGCATTGACAACTTACATAATTTGATTGCACAGATGGAGGACTATATCAACCCAACAACAGATGGTGCATTGAGTTGGAGAAGTATTAGTTCATGCGCATCATATTTAGAAGTCGGTCTAGAGAATTGGCAGTAGAGGATGCATGAATTGTCAAATAGATGATTTGCACATATAAATGGATCCTTGCACTAGATTGGCACGGAGCTATGTGACCCACCCAAGTACGATGGATTGACTGAGATTGGAATATTTATAAAATAATTTGAGTTACAGGTACCTGAAAAACATAGGCTATGGGAATTGGATGTCATCTTAAAGGAAAATCCATCTAGATGGCGGGTTGCGCATAGAAAGGGAGTGATAGACTGGGCACAATGTAGTATACTTATGTAGATATGATTTGGGCCCAAGGAAGAAGAAAGTGGGCATAAATACATAGGAAAGAGAGACCCAGTGGGTCACCTATAAAGATGTAGGGATTTATGGAACTTAGAACTAGAGACAGAGTGGATGCACAAAATCATACACACATTGGACACAATCCCAAAGAATTGGTATTTAGAATTGGAGATGCGCAGGGAGACAACAGAATGGGAATAATTGGTTCGGATATTCAAAATCACATTCACATTTGAACATGAATATCCCTACATACTTGTATCACTATAGGCCATTCAAACAAATATCTTCTCTAAGGTAGAGATGATGAAAGTAGTACCCTTATGTGGCGAGCACAAATCCAAGATGATGGTCCAAAAGTTATTGGAATTTTATAATATAACGACGGAAGAATATGAGGAAGATGATCTCAAGAATGTACAAGTACCAAATAAAGAGGGAAAATGCGCAGTAGAAGGGCCATATCTTGCATCTACCACATACATACATCCTATAAAGATGAAGAAGGTCAACATTGGTACAATGAAGAATCCTAAATTTGTGTAGATAGGAGATTATTGGAACAATGAGACAATTGAGAAGGTTGCAAAATTATTGCGGGAATATTAGGATTTATTTCCAACCACATTCTCAAAGATGAATGGGATAGAAGGTGACTTAGGCAAGATGAAGATCCCACTAAAACATGGATCTAAGCTAGTACGACAGAGACCTTACAGGTTGAACCCAAGGTACAATGAGAAGGTCAAGGATAAAATATACAGGATGCCAGATGTAGGTATCATTGAACCAGTCAAAGAATCCAAGTGAATTATCCCAATGGTGGTGCAGGATAAGAAGATCGTAGGAATTAGGATTTGTGTAGATCTAAGTAAATTAAATGATGCATTCTTTCATGATCCATTCCCAACACCACTCACAGGTGAAGTATTGGAGAACATAGGAGGTCAAGATAATTATTCCTTTACCGAGGGATTCTCTGGGTACCATCAAATAACAATTGCACAGGGGGATAGACACAAAACCATATTTGTGACAGAGTGGGGCAATGATCAGTATATGGTGATGCCATTTGGGTTGAAGAATTCCCCTGTGGTGTTTTCTAAGGTAGTAGTGGCAACATTCAAGGAGTTCATACATAATTTTTTGGAATATTTCTTAGATGATTGGATGGTGTTCATTCTACTGCAGGATTTTATAAAAGTCCATTGGCTCATGTTAGATCGATGTAGGAATTGTCAGTTCTCACTGAACCTAAAGAAGTGTTTCTTTTGCGCGCCATTTGGAATTATACTAGGACATGTAGTATGAAAACAAGGACTATTGGTATATCTAACCAAGATTGCAGTAATTCTGGAGTTGGGGCCTTTGACATCAGTCATAAGTCTTAGGGAAATTTTGGTCCATATAGGTTATTAAAAGAAATTTATCAAAGGATATGCACAGATTACAACATCCCATGGAAAATATACTTAATAAGGAAGCCAAATTTCAATGGAATGAGGATTTCCATAGGGGGTTGGACACTTTGAAACAAAAACTGGTAACTGCACCCATTTTGATATTTCCAGAGTGGAACAAGGAGTTCCATGTATATGCATATGCATCATCCATAGAGTTGGGTGAAGTATTGTCCCAAACTGGAGAAGGGGACATCGATCATCCAATTGTGTTTCTAGGTAGGAAACTATCTATATCTGAGAAGAATTATACCACTACAGAACGAGAAGGATTTACAATGGTCTATGCACTATAGAAGTACATACATTACTTACTAGGATCCCACTTCAATATGTATACAGACCATTCTACATTAAAGTACTTATTCAATAATATTATATTAGGAGGAAGAATATGTACATGGTTGTTATTGTTTTAGAAATATGACTTTGAGGTCATAGTAAAACTAGGGAAGTTGAATGCAGGTCTAGACTATCTCTCACATATATTGACAAGAGAGGATGCAGGTAATTTAGATGATAATTTCCCAGATGCACAGTTATTTGCAGTAATGATGGTAGATAATTACTTCATGGCCATCGTAGAGTTTATAAATACAAGTGTGGCCCCCTCTGAAATGGCAGTTGCATAGAAGAAACAATTGGTAGTGAAAGAAACAAACTATCAGTTGATTACATGGAACTTGTATAAGTTAGGGGCATATGGAATATTGATGCATTGGTGTTGGATACCGGAACATGAAAGGTCAATTATACTGGAGGAAGAGCATGATGGGATTGTTTGAGTAAATTATGCAGACAGAGAGAAGTCTAAATGAATTCTACGAACATTGATTAGCGAGCAAAAATATATCCTAGCCAGCCATTCCTCAATGTGGTAGGTCGATCAGTAAATGATTCCTTCACCGATCTTCCCTGATCTATGGATACCCTCAATATACAAGGTCAGTGGCTTGTGGTTCCTACTTTGTGTAAAAGAGCCTCACCCAAAGATCCAATATATTCGACCCCAAATAAGGTATAGACACAAAATATTTTATGTAAAGGACTTTGGTGGCTGACACTGCACAATGATGCAGAGGAGTATTTTCCATCCTGTGATGTATTTCAAAGAGTAGGAAAACCATCTAGAAGATATGAAATGTTGTTGAACCCCCAAGTTACACTCCAAGCATTTGATAAGTGGGCCATTGAATTTGTAGGACCAATCAACCCAAAAGCAAGGAGGTCAAGGGAAATATACATCATCACTATGACAAAGTACTTGACCAGGTGGGCAGAAGAAACAATAGTTACTTATTTTACTACATATATTGTTGTGTGGTTTCTATTTTAGAATGTAGTCAGAAGGTTTGGATGTCCGAGCATATTACTTAGTGATCACGGTATGCATTTATTGAACATAACCATTGCAACAATAAATTGCAGCAACAACGAAGGAGTTTTAAATTCATCACCAAAAACGTACACCATATCACCCTCATGCCAATGGGACAATATAATATTTTAGTATGATCTTGGAGAATTCTTTGAAACAAATATGCAATGTAGGAAGATATTATTGGGACTTATGCATCCTTGCAGTACTATGGGCATACAAAATTAGAAGAAAGAAGATGAAAAGGAAGACACGATTTCAGTTGGTCTATGAACAATAAGCGGTGATGCCAATGGAGTTCACTCTACCTAGCCTGCACATTGAAACAATCAATGAACTCTCCTATACTGGTGCAATAGAGGAGATACTAGTGCAGTTATCTCAGCTTGAGGACAACCGATTTATTGCAGGGTTCCATCAGTAGGTTCAAAAATCCACAGAGAAATCCTCGCATGATCGACACATTAAAACCAAGAAATTTCAAATCCAGGATTTAGTACTACTCTATGATAGTAAGTATCTGCAACATCCAGGGAAGTTTTTCATGCATTGGTTAGGTCCCTATGTGATCTAACAGATAACTGAGATATGTGTGCCACGGTTGGAGACCTTGGATGGAAGAAGCCTAGAAGGCAGAGTGAACGGAAGTCAGATAAATATTTATAGAGACAGTTGACAGTCTGCATGGGCTATGCTAGAATCCATGTATTATAGTAAGTGTACCATAGTAGCAAGAAAAACAATAAAAACCAAATAAAAACTAGAAAAAGGAAAGAAAATAAATAAAAAGTAGTGATAGGAAAAAGAAAAAGAGTGATTGAAATACCAAGGTATCAGAACTTATGCAACTAAGCTGATCATCACACACGACAATAACACTGTGCCAAGTTTGAATATAAGATAAAGACAAGCCCGACTACAAAGCCTACATTTGGAAGATCGAAGAACTATTGCATGGGTTGGAGATGACAAGATCGTTAAAAGCAGTATGACACTAAACGAAAGTTAGGAATCCAAAATGATAGATCATAAAAGCATCGTATAAGCATTAAAACAAAAAATCCATCAGAAATCACAAACATATTAGTAGTACGAAAGGAGGATCATAAGGAAGATTTGGAAATTAAGGAGCATTTACTTACCAAGTCACAAACTATGACACCAGATTGGGAAAGGATGTTAAGGTGGGATAAGACATGTATCCTTGGCACGAATGCACCAAACACCAAGAGGGAAGGAAAATCTAAGGCATTTTTCCATGCAGAAGGAAGCGAACAAAGCCAAGTTACCAAAGTACAAATAAGAAACCTGCACAGACATGAAAATCTCATCCACCAGTCTAGCATATAAATATAATTGCACCACAAAGAATGGGAGGACCATCCGTCACGGGAAAGAAAAAATCAAAGCAACCAGTAGATGTGGAGGTCAAGGAGGTTGTCAGAACTTTGGCCCTGACACCACCTACAATTTTTCACCAAGATTATTTACCTCCAAGGAAGGATGATGCACCCCGAGTAACTGTACCAGTGAATGCCAAGTATCCATTACTAATAAAACTAGTCCCAAAGGGTCTTAGGCGATATGAGGACATGTTTGGAAAGGTGTCCAACTTGAAATTTATGGACCACGATATCACTAACACGCAAAAATTCCCTGATTTGGACAGGGATCAATATTTGTGCATAAAGACCGACCCTAACACAGAAAACATTTGGGTGGAACCACAGGAATGGGCCTCAAGATTGGATAAATCTCGGATACTCAAGTTCTTTGAAATTCCACATTTCAGACAAAGTAAATAAATCAATTCCCGTGTCAAGGTATTTCTCAGTTGCGTCTATGAGGGGACACTTTGGCTAGATCACCCAGTTTCAATTGATACTGTGCTAATTACATGCATCATAGGGTTGAGTAAGGCAAGCAAAGACCCATCATTACTATTCCACAAAATGGGAGAGCGATCCCTCTCTGAAGCCATGAAAGACAAGTATGACATGTTCAGAGGAAAAATGGTCCTGTATGTGAAGAGTATCAGTGACAAAGAGGCCATGATTACTATGTAGGTTTTGGCCTGGAAACTGTTGCATAAATGTCACAGAGACAAGGTACCAACGATAGTCATTTTAGCTATACAGAAATGGAAGGAAAAAGTTTAGATGAAATGGGTGACATTTCTTATTAACCAAATTTTGAAATATTGCATAGAGGCCTAGGAGAAGGGCATGAAATTTCACTATGCGTGGTTACTTATTCTCATTGTGATGATCGGGTAGCAAGAGCCTACATATTTCCAGCGCATGAGTTCTTTTGGTCCGAGTCCTTTGGCTTCTAGGTATGGAAATTAGTGGCACTCCACCATCAAGAGACGGTATACTGGTTCCTAAGCCACTTTTTATTCATATTTGCAACTCATTATGAAGGTAGTAGAGACTATAGTGTGCATTCCATAGGAAGCAATCATTTCA
>ML782815.1:1051252-1064890 GCA_009831015.1 Picea engelmannii
GTGGCCTATCATAGTGAGACACTATCCGATACTGTCTGTAAGTACCCTACTTATGACAAAGAAATGTACTCCATTGTGCAAGCATGCCGCAAGTGGAGACATTACATTCTTGGGAAGGAGACAGCCATCCACACTGATCATAAGCCACTGCAGTTCATGCAAACACAGGGAAAACTACAAAATGACTGCCATCAAAAGTGGTCCACATACTTGTAGCAATTCCATCTCAACATCAAGTATAAAATAGGAAGGACCAATCACATCGCTGATTGCCTCAGCAAACCGCCAGTTGCAACACTCCCCACGGTGCTAGACTCTTGCGGCCATGAGACATCTGGATGGCCCCAACTTTATGAGATAGATCCTGACTTCGCCACCACCTAGCAAATGTTGGGTGCAAATGTAGTTGTCGATAATTTCCATCTTCAGGATGGGTTGTTATGTCATCTGGGTCATATCTGTGTTCCATCAAGTGAGCGAGCGAAGCTGATTTGGGAAGCCCACTATAGTCAGGTGGCAGGACACTTCGGTGTCGAAAAGACAGTGGCGATGATACAAAAACATTTCTACTGGTTGAAACTTCGACAGGAGTTCGACAAGTATATCAGGTCCTGCACTGCCTGCGCTATTGCCAAACCGACCACTGAGAAACATGGCCTATACACCCCTCTTCCTACTCCTAACAGGCCATGGGAATCCATCTCAATGGACTACATGTTGGGCCTCCCATCCACCAAGCGTGGAAATGACTGTGTTTTTGTGGTTGTTGATTGTTTTTCTAAGATGGCGATTCTGGTTGCCTGCATGAAGAGCATCATAGTAGAGGCCACTACCAAGCTCTTATTTGAATGAGTTTGGGTACATTTTGGAATCCCACAAACCATTGTATCAGATTGGGATAGTTGATTTATCAACACATTCTGGTTGAGCCTCTGGTCACTGCTGGACACCAAGCTCACCAAATCCATGGCCTTCCACCCCTAGACAGATGGCCAAACTGAGGTTGTAAATCGAATGATTTTGCATATCCTTCACATGTATAAGTCAAAGAACCCTCACACATGGGATGAGAGCCTTCCCTATGTCTAGCATAGCTACAACCGAGCCTTTCATAGCTCAACCCTCCACGGCCCCTTTCAAGTGGGGCTGGGATTCCAACCATTGGGTCCCATAGATGTTGCACTTCCCCTTGTGGTCACTTCAACTGACTCATCTCCTGCTCCAACTGAAGCTGACAAAGCCACCCGGTTCATTGAGCAGATCCAACACATCTGGCAATAGGTTCGGGATATCCTACAGAAGTCTAATGACAAGTACAAACAACGCCATGATCAACATCGGGTGCCGCATAAGTTTCAGGTGGGTGACAAAGTTTGGTTGCACTTGCAGAAAGAATGCCTTACATGACCCCATCGGAAGCTTCACCCACTCCATTATGAACCGTACACTATCACCAAGGCCATGGGGGATAATTCTTTTGAGCTCAACATTCCTCCTTTCCTTGGCTTGCACCCAGTGTTCAATGTGGATCTCCTTCGCCCTTATTTCCCACCATTATTGGACACCTCAGAAGTAGCAGAACAACTGACACCAACAGAGCTCAACCCCGACTGCATAAAACATGCATCCAATGATCATTTTGTGGATAGATAGATCAATAGCACTCGACAACAAAGGATCTATCTTTATCGAGTCATCAAAGCAGGGCCGCTCCTGCACCAAGGGAAGTGGCTCACCCGGGGCCAAATTCAGTAGAAATTTCCTCATCTAATGGGGGACCTCAACGCAATGGAGACCATTTCTTCCTAAGGAGGGAGGATTGATCCAGATGGATATCGGTGGACACCCACCTTTTCCAACTGGCTCAAAACAACTTTCTAACATTTTTGGCAATTTACTATTTTTAGCAGTTTTTACTTCCGGGGCCATTTTGAGGGCCTAAATGAAGGTTTTTCGGTATCGATCTCCTCTATGATATAAAAAGGCATGATTGAGCCCCCAAAATGAATCTCCTTGATGATACCTTTCCAATGGGCTATCACACGCCTAAAACGGAGATCGTATGCAAAAGTTACGACCCCAGGAAGTTGATGTACTAGCTTACCCAAACGGGGCCCACATGACTTTTGGCGCTTCATCGCCTAGGGTAAGGTTTTTGGATGTCTAGGGTTTTTGGAATTCTTGCTTATTGTAAAAATTCTTTCAGAGCCTCATTGTAACTGGCTTCTTGTGAATGCGTGCTGTCGTCACATCTCTTCTCAGAGATAAGCCGCCACCATTCGAGCAAGCTTGTTTCCGTTGCATTTTACAGTTTCAGCTTATTTCGTTATTGAATAGAAAACCAATTTTACTGTATCTCTGTTATTTTGTGTTAAGAACCTATTAATAATCTGTATTCATTTCATTTTGCTCATAAAATCTGGATCAACAGTCGAGCTAGAGTTTCCAACAGGTGAATTGCAGGAACAAATACAGGCATTGGGCCAATTGAATACAATTGTATCATGACTACCCATCTAATGATTCCAGGAGTTACAAGCATAGTTAGTGAATGAGATACAACATAGAGTATACATCGCACATCGATACTTGGCTAGAATGCGGTGCAAAATATCCCAAATACAGACACAATATGATACAACCCTTCCACAAAAGAAGGAGATTAAAGGCCGAATGGGGGAAATTATGAGGATGAAAGAGGGAACAAAGAAGAGGGAAATGAAAGAACAAAAGGATAAGGACAAAACATAATCCACTATGGAGGAAAATTTTCCAAAAATTGGTGAAATAATGAAGGGATTCAGAGAGTATATCTAGGATCTGCAACTAAATATCACGCTTGGAATGCCACATGAGGTGTGTGAAGGTAGACTAAGGACGACAACAATGGCAGTTTCCAAGATTAATAATTTTGAAGATGAATGTGCAAATATTTGTGAAGAGAGTGTGAAAGTGTGGGAATATCTCACAGGAAACCCAAAGATTAAGGTTGTAGAGGCCAAACTATGAGAATCATAGGAACAATCCAATGAGGCAACAGAGAAGGCGACAACATTGCCATCGATCAAGTGAATGGACGCCGTTTTGGCTCAGTGACAAGAATTTGTCGAAGTGGAGAGACTCGGGGACCAACATAAGTTCCTTTAGAAGAGACTTGGACCTAGGAAGAATGAAGGGGTCAGGATTATTGGAGAATTTTCCATTGTACAAGGGAAGGTCAAACAATTCGCAGCCGAAACAGAGAAAAAACTTCAAGACTTGACCATGCATGCCATAGAGGAGATCATAGAAAAAGAGGCCACCATTGTCACAGAGATACAGGCCGATAAGGATGTTGCTCAGGAATTCATTGTAGCAGGGAAGAACACGCAACAAGCCCGAGTGGCTCGGGACTAGCCACAGGTGAGTGTTGGGGGCCTATTGGACATGAAGTTTTGAATGCAATTTTCGGAGAAAAAACCTAAGTTTAAAGTAAGCGCACATAAGGTAGAAAGGGTGCAGAAGGAAGTAAACATGTAGAAGGTAGAAAGGGCAGAGAAGGAAGGAAAGCATTCAGGATGAATACAACACACAGAAAAAATAATAAATCAAGTGATTGAGAGGATAAAGCGTGAAGGAGGAAAACACGACATTCCAGAAATAGAAGAACAATAGAAAATCTGCATGAAGATCGAAAAACAGAGGAAAGAAAACAACCAGTTAACTGAAGCTAGCTATGCCATGCATTGTAATGGCCTATTTTTGGGATAAATAGTCTAGGTATTTTGGGTATAAATATGTAATGAGACTGGGATATTAGGTGGGGGTGGAAGAGAGAATCATAGTCTGAAGAGAGAGAGAGAGAGAGAGAGAGAGAGAGAGAGAGAGAGAGAGAGAGAGAGAGAGAGAGACTGAATAGTGAGGTTGATATATCATGCAAAGTTCATGAATGTAATAGACAATTAGTAAGACAAAATATGAATAAAGAAAGAGTTTAGAGAGGATATTGTGTCTTGTGTTCTTTACTTGTCTATCTGCATTTCAGAATAATGTTGCTAGGCTTCATAGACTAGATTTAGTTTATGGATTTATTATGCTGCAATATTCATGATTGATTTTGATAATCTATGTAATCATCAAGAGCATTCATAAGCTAAAAAAAGGAACAATGACTTGGGGATCCACCTCCCCTTCCCTTACTACTACAAAATGCTGGTTCTTTCATTCCCAATATATACCTCGGGTGAGACTTCATCTGTGTAGGCAGGTGATTTCGAAAGGGATGATGTCTTGTGGGTTTGTTGGTCGTAATTGAACCAAACATTGGGTCTTATAACATGTGCACAACCCAGAACCAACCAATATGTGTGTGTGTGTGTGTGTGTGTTAGCTGATAAGTCAATTGAAAGAAAAGGAAGAAAATTGCTAGAATTTAGAGGCTAAAATTGTTTCCTTAAGAAAGGAACTAGAGAAAAAAATTGATCAATGGATTATAAGATTGAAGTTTGGAAAAAATATTGATGTCTTAGATAATGTTCTCATTTATTGTTAAGACCTAGAGAAAGCCCCATACAAATCCCATGTTATGTATAAAGCCCCTTATTAATCCCCTTATTGAATTATTACATTTCTTGTGTTATATTTGTATGTAGGCTCCGAACCCCTTAATCACACCCTTTCATTATGTTGTACAAAGGGTACAGTACAATATAATGAAAGGGTGGGATTAAGGGGTTCAGAGCCTACATACAAATATAACACAAGAAATGTAATAATTCAATAAGGGGTTTTATACATAACATGGGGTTTGTATGGGGCTTTGTCTAGAGCTTAACAATAACTGAGAATATTATCTAAGAAATAATTATTTTTTCCAAACTTCAAGCTTCTAATCCACTGATCAGTTGTTTTCTCCAGTTCCTTTCTTAAGGAATCAATTTCGGCCTCTAAATTCTCACAATTTTCTTCCTTTTCTTTCACTTGACTTATCGCCACTTCTTCTATCCTTTTTTCCTCTTCTAGTTGATTCTTCAGGATGATAACTATTTTTTGTATTTCATCAAGATCATGATCCTTCTTCTCATATTTATGAAATTGATACTTTTTACTTTTATTCTTTCTCTGAGTCTATCTATTTCTTCTAAGGAACTGATGAGTTATGCTTCAAGATTCACTTCCATTTCAATGTCTTATTCTTCTTACTCTTATTCTTATTTATGAATGTATTCATTTTTTTTATCAATAGACTTTGTATCCATGGAAATGAAGAGGAATTATTCTTTCTCAATATTAGAAACATATCCATCACTTTCTTCAGACGAGTTATTGTTCTCTCTAGACTAATAACTCTTCTTCTCAGTATACTTTCCTCTTTTTTTAGGGCTATGGATTCTAGTAGGATTTCATAATAGGATGAGGTGGTAATGGAATTTCACTTTCCACCCACTCGTATGGGGATTTCTTTGTTAATACCTTTGCTTATCTAATATAATCTTCTTGCCGAAAATCCTTCTATAGGGTGAGGGATACTGATCTTGGGTATCGAAAGATAGAGTTTTAGACCATTTATATGGTTTTATTTTATTTTTATGTTATTTTTCATCATTGTTCTCTTCATCATCACCGTCTCTCCTTTTTTCATATGGACATTTAGTGGAAAATTTCCTACTCTACCACAATTAAAACATTTGAAGGGTAGCTTACCTTTGTATTTTCCAGATCCTCTTTTAATATTTCTCACAAATTTTGATTCTTCCGTATATAATTCATGGATGGAAAAATCATAGCATTAATTTCCTTTTGGTTTTTTTTATGATTTGAAATTTTCTTCCTTCGTTGTTGGATTTTCTTTTTCTGTCCTCATCTCATATGCAATGATAATCCCATGGAACACATCCATCATCAATTTCTCTAGATCCTTCATTTCTTAAATTGCAGAGACCTTGGCATCAAATATTAAGGGGATTGTCCTTAGCACCTTTTGCACAATCATTGGTTCTTCAACCTTCTCACCAATACCTCTGATGGTGTTGACAATTTCATCCACATAGAGAAAATAGGCCACAACATTTTCTTCTTGTTTCATTTTCAAACACTTGAACTGTCTTCTATGAGTTTGTAGCTTTTCCTTCTTCACCTTGTCATCACCTTCATAAATTTTTTTAATTTTGTCCCAACTGTGTTTTTTCCAATTAACAACTCATCACCCTAACAAATTTTGATTCTAATAGACAACAAAAGATGGAATTCATGGATTTTTCATTATTTTCACTAGGCTTCTTCCTGACTGCATCTGTTGGTGAATTTGTTGGGGATATATACACAATTACGAGAGATTGAAAAATATTGAAACCAAGGGACATTAGATGTGTTCTCATCCTTATGCTCCATAAGGCATAGTTTGTTACTTCAAACAATGAATCATTGTTTGTGGATAAACCTTCTTGACTATCCATGTGTTCTCCCGAGATCTTCCTTCTAGTGGTACTAGACTTTAGAAATATACGAAGACAGTTTTACAAGACACTGATATCGACAAGAAACCAGTCTTTTCAATTAGATTTTGACCTATGTTACAATGTAGAAGAGGATCACCTACCATAAAGACTCATGTTTAACCCCCTCCTTACTTTAGACACAAACTCAATCTTTGACAATGACTATGACCAAATTTTGTTTATAATGTTTTTATAACTAATAAGACTCTTATCCTTCATATTAGTTTTACCATTCTCATGACTCCATATGCAATGTCACTTATAGAATCAAATATCATAACACTTTTTCACTTATAGACTCAAATATAATACAACTTTTTCTTCAAGATACAATATATTTCTTGTACATGAAACATAATGTGACTAAAAACCCTTCATACAAATATTTTACAAAAGAAATACTTCCCTTTTTGAAAATTTGACATTGGACCCTTTTTGAAAAAGAGTTTGACTCAACCATGCCTAATAGGTTTTATGTTAATGATTTTTATATATGACTCCATTGACCTTAAATCTTTGAATACAATAATGGAAAAAATATATATAAACCATTTTAATCGACCTACACCCTTTTGAAGTTGAGATCTTTGATCCATCCATCGCTCCATATCCTCCACTCAATCTTGATCATCCAAACAACAGATTGATAAAAATTTCCTTCACATGAACGAGACAATGTCAATCAATTTTCTTATCCTCAGTAATTTAAAATTCATCAAGCAATTGACCTTCTAGTCAAGGAACATCTCAAAACATTAATTCAATGATCTACAAAATTTATAAATAAATAAAAAGGATCTTAAACTTATCACTCTCAATGATTATGATGAATCGTCATGATATGAGTGGTAACGTGGATAGAAAATGCAGATGTGGATACTATAGTCATATATTATAATATGAAGTTCACTAAATTTGGATGCAATAACTTAAATGGAAAAGGAATTCCTCTCGGTCACAGAGATCATTTTGTTAATTTGATATGCTAAATCTTGCACACTGCCAATGAGGAGGAGATTCAACAAATCTATTTAGTGGATGGATTCATTGTCAAGGTAGGAGTCACATATATAGAAAAAACGTGTGCATATGATCCAACTACAAAGAAGAAGGCATCGTTGATGTTCTCATTGAGTATCATTTCTAGCATCAAACGTGTCATTCAACTATCAATCCATGGTCGAATATCACTAGAAACACTACACACACTTCAATATTTTGCACCAATTGATTGAAGATAACTCTATCCAACAAGTCAATTTGGTTTAGCAATTTAATTAACTCCCTATCCAATGTTGGAAACGTAAACTGTTAGGATTACACACTTGAAGGAATGTAAAACATCAAGTGATAGTAACGGTCATTAGAAGTCTAGTCCCCGAGGTGTAGAACACTCAGTGACAGAGTGTACTGTTAAGGCACTCCGTGATGTTAAAGTCACCAGTTCGAAACCTGCGGGGACAAAAAATCCATCCATGTTAAGGGTTGGTGTGGATTAGGATGGGTGCGATCCCCAGGTTATTTTGATATCTTATATGCCCTTGAGTCGTGGTTTCTTAGCCATAGGTTAGTCCCACATGTCATGGAAAAACTAACAAACAAACAAAAAAATGGTCATTAGAAGTCCAAGAGAGCTCTTGGAAGATGGATCCAAAGGTCACATCAATGTATTTATAGATGTATCATATCAATGAATAATATGCACTTACACTTATCTCTAATTTCGCTTTCTAACAAACTACAATGGTATTAGAAACTATAGTTATTAACGCATGAATTGAGCTATGTTAGTGCTCCAAGGAAATTATTCTTGTATGCATATCCCCCGAGGTATACCCCTACTTGTCTAGACATTATATTTTATTTCCAATATGCAGAAATGTCTCTCTATGCCCCTCTACCTGCTAGTATGTGCTCCTCATATGCTATTGTTCCAGTGTAGCTCAAAAACCTTAATATACAATATTTTCCCTCTATCTTCAAGTCTTTCCCGTGCTCAGAAACATCTTTGAGATCTCATGCATGTCTGAAATTTCTTCCTCTTCGAAAATCCTCTATGAATTGGTGTGTATTTCTCAATGAAAACCATAGCATGAGTCTCTTTGTGCAAAACCTTGGAATTTCTCTAGTATACTAATCATTCTCGTGCACCCATAAGAGTACCTATGGATAAACCTCGGAGAAATGAATCTTTGGTTGAATTTCTCACGTCATTTTCTTTTGGATGTAATATGATCTTGATTTTGTCTCATTTTTTTGTTTGCTAGGTGGTTAGAGTTTCCTATTTTTATAAATTTCTCAAGCATTTCACATTCCCATATCTTTAAGAAAAAAATAGTSATTTTCAATCACATTGAAAACTATCAGACATGGATTCAATTAAATTTGTGGATTCAATCACAATGAAAACTTAGACTTGACTTCTTCATGATGAACTTGAATGAAAGAATCTTCGACATTTTGATATATATTTTTTTAGAGCAACCCTCTTTTCTAAAATTATTATGATGTACAAATCAAAAGTCAGTGTAAAAGGAACTCAGTGAGCCAGCTTCAAATATAAGTGCAGATAAAGATCAACTTAATTTTTCCAAGCCAATAATCAGACCTTGGAAATTAATTATGAACAATAAGAATATAACAAGTATTGGATATGAAAATGAATTCACCTTTCATATTCCATATTATAACAAACCGATTTATATCCAAAGTGATGGATTTCTTCAAGAGAGTTCATATTCACCTCCTCTAGTTCAAGAGAAGATTCCTAAATGCAAAAGTTTTCATCGAGTTGGCCACATGGGAAATAAACTTTTTTATCTTCATCCTTGTGAGAATTGTGGAAATAATAATAATCATTTAGAAAAATATTTCAAACGTAAGAAATCTAGAACAGTAAATAACCACTATGGGTGGATCACTTCTTGGAAATGGTCATTAATAGTCAAGAAGACATATTAGTCATATTGGTGAATTCATTCTCGATTATTGACACATATTACAATGGAAATATTTTAATCTTCTCACCTTGCACCTGACAGGGTGGAATAACATCAACAATTGACAGTTAGGCTTCAAGTTTCGAAGTCTTATCAATTTAATAATAGCGAGCAAGCATGATTTGGTTTGTGGCCATCCCAAAACCACTAGATTGATTTTTGGTTTTCCTTAAACCACCACTTAGTATAATACTTACAACATTTTCTAGACACCAGTTTGTGGTTTTCATTAAAGCTCCATTTAGTAGAGTACCTTCAACTTCTATTAATAAACAGTTTATGGTCATCTTTAAACCAACATTTGAGATCACTACCAATTAGCAGAAAAAATCAACTTCCATATTCTAGCTAACTTAGGAAATGTTCTATGAAACATTGAGCCTTAGAGCCAAATTCCATGGTTTATGGTGTACCTTAAACCACCACCACCATTTAGTAGAAGACATTAGATTTTTCTAATCTGTAACGTCCCCCAGTCCAACCGAGGGACATATCGATGCATAATACTCATAAAAATGAAATTTATGCTAGCTAAACTAATTCATTTACAATTAACTAATTCCCTATAGATTTCAGCTATGAATTAAAACAAATTTAGCTATTGTCCACAAGCATAAAATAGAAGCATCTACAACACGTTAATAATAAACATGAAATGCATCTAAACATCTCATTATAGCAACATATAAATCATTATCATTTACAAAGAGTTTATGCACAACAATAACACATTTAAATAAGACAACAATGAGATAAAACACTTATCTTTAAACAAGAGTTGTGAAACCAGTTTCTTGGGATGGATGTTCCACCCAAACATAGACTGATTGTTCCAAATATCAACAACCAGTCACCCCTGATCTAAGGATAGTAATCCACAAAATAGGGTGGTCTCTCATAAAACTCACAACCCATTGATATCTTCCTACAACTATCCCAATTTTTCCACCATCTCTCTTCCTCTTGCCCTATGCAACCCAAGGAATGTACCCCTTCAATGATCAAAGTCCCTTGGGCATACCATTCATTTATTAAGGTCTCTCTGGCATAGTTAACCAGGAATATCTCAGTTGGGAACTCAAGGGAACTTGCTGCTAGGAAAACTACCAGCAAACCAACAACAACACTTGTTGCTTTAGTGAAACTCACACAAGATTTCACTCTTCAGGTTTGACAATCTTGTTCTTCAATTCCCATCTCCTGCATGGGTATTCTTCATGCATGTTTTCTCCATGCTCCCGTGTAGCATTTTCAGGACCATAGTAGGTCCATTGAGCCTTTACCATCCATATGGATTTGTTCCTAGGCACTTTGACTTTCTGGTCTAGGATGCATACTAGTTCCACCCATAAACCCCCTTTGTACTCCACCTGGATCACATTCCAATCAATTATGTGGTTAGGGTTAGGCACATATTTATTTAATAATGATACATGAAATACATTATGCACTCTCATGGATGCATGAAATGTTAGCATGTATGCAACTAGCCTTATTTTTTCTAATATTTCAAAAGGTCCACAATATCTTGCTTCCAACTTTGGGAAACTTTCTAATATTAGTGAACTTCTCTTTTCCTTCACTTTTAAGAATACTTGTTCGCCCACTTTAAAATTTCTAAACACTCTATTCTTGTCTGCATAACGTTTCTACCTATCCTGGGCAACCTTTAAATTATTCTTTATCTTTGCCATTTTCACTTCCATTTCCATTAACAATTTTGGCCCAACAACTACTCTATCTACTGGATTATCCCAACTCACTGGTGTGTTATACTTTTTTTCATACAATGCTTCAAACATACTCATTTTCAATGAGGCTCGATACCCATTATTAAAGGCTAATTCAATTAAATGAATATAATTTTCCCACTTTGATGGTTGATCCATCATATACATTCTAAGCATGTCCTCAATTATCATGTTGGTCATTTTTTTTCCCATCTTACTCGGGGTGATACATTGTACTAAGGTTTAGATTTTCTCCAAATCCTTTGAACAAACCTTTCCAAAAATTTGAAGTAAACTTTGGATCTCTATCTTAAACTATTTCCTTAAGCACTCCATGTAGCCTAGCAAATTATTTCATATATAACTTTGCAATATTTGTTTCCTTGTGTGTAGTATTTATTGGAATAAAATGTGCTACCTTAGTCAATTTATCCTCCACCACCATGATGGAATCATGTTTCTTAACTATTTTGGGAAGCTTAGTAATAAAATCAACCATGACAACTTCCCACTTCAATTCTGGAATGGGAAATGGTTGTAGAAAACCTGCTCGATGTCTATTCTTTGTCTTCACTTTTTGACATTCTATACATCTGACTATGTAATTATCCAGTTCCTTTTTCATTCCCAGCCAAACATTTTGGATTCTTATAACTGAAATTGTTTTCTGATATCCTAGGTTCCCAACATATGTCACACTACGCATTTCCTTCAGAACTTCATTTTTTAGCTCACTAGAATTCATCACATATACTTTTCCCTTGTACATGAGAATTCCATCTTCTTTCAGCTCATAATAATTAAATTTCTGCTGAAAATTACCTTGTTGTAATGTTTCTTTTACTTTTAGATATTGCTTATCTGAATTTGTTGTTTTAATAATTTGATCTTTCATATCATTCGTGTACATGCTGATATCTGAAATATGCACTTCATGAGCTCTCCTGTTGAGTGCATCAACCACTTGATTTTCCTTTCCTTTTATATGCTTAATTTTGAAGTCATATTCACTCAAAAATTCCATCCATTGAGTTTGTTTGGCATTTAGTGTTGTTTGTCCAAACAAATGTCTCATACCACAATGATATATCCTTAGCTCAAATTTATTACCCATAAGGTAATGTCTCCACATTTTTAATGCATGCACAATTTCTACTAACTCTAGATCATGGGTAGCATAACTTCTTTCATGCTCTTTCAATTTTCTGGACTCATAACATACGACATGATCCTTTTAACTGAGAACTCCACCAAGTCGTTCCTTGCACACATTAGTGCAACCAACAAAATATTCATCTGGATTTGCAATCTTCAAAACTTGTGCACTTGTCAATATTTTCTTCAACTATTGAAAACTCTCTTCACACTTGAAAGTCCATTCAAATTTCACTCCCTTCTTTTGAAAATAAGTGATTGGACTTGCAATCTTTGAGAACCCTTTTATGAATCTTAATTAATAACCGGAAATACCCATGAATGATATGAAATGTGTCACATTCATGAGCATTTGTCTTCCTCCAATTTCCTCTATCTTCTCAGGATCCACTGCTATCCCATCTACTGAAATTATATGCCCCGGGTAGTGAATCTTCTTTTGATAAAAGATGCACTTACTTAGATTAGCATACAATTTATTCTCTCTTAAAACTTGTAACACCATTCTTAAATGTTTCTCATGTTCCTCCTCTAACTTAGAGTAGATGAGTATATCATCTACAAACACAATTACAAACTTGTCCAGGTACTCCCTGAACACTCCATTCATCAAACAAATAACAATTGTTGGGGCATTTGATAGTCCAAATGGCACTATTGTGAATTAATAATTCCTATATATTGTATTGAATGTGGTCTTGTTGATGTCTTCCTATTTTATCCTTATTTGATGATAACCTGATCTCAAGTCAATCTTCAAAAATATTCTTGCACCCTTCAGCTGATAAAAAAAATCATCAATTCTTAGTAAAGAATATTTGTTCTTTATGGTGACCTTATTAAGTTGTCTGAAATAAATACATAGCCTTAGGGTTCCATCTTTCATATTCACAAAAATAATTGGGGCTCCCCAAGGTGACACACTTGGGTGTATATACCCCTTCTTTAACAACTGTTCAAGATGCATTTGCAACTCCTTCAATTCTGGTGTGCCCATTCTGTAAGGTGTATTGGAAACTAAGGAAGCTCCTCACACCAAATCTATAGAGAAATCAATGTCTCTCTTTGGTGGAAATCTTGGGATTTATCTAAAAACATCTTCAAAATCCTTCAAGACCAGATGGTCCTCAATGCTTGCCACTTTGTCTTTGGATTCCACTTCCATATGGGATGCAAAAATATGACAACACTTCCTAAAACTCTTCTTCAACTGCATATCTGAAATCTCTGTAATAGCTACAACTCTTGGAATTCCTTGAATCTTTCTGTAACGACCCT
>ML782816.1:0-13305 GCA_009831015.1 Picea engelmannii
TTGAATGCTTATCCTGTTTCCTCAGAGAGGCTTGGGACACCCTCATAGGGTGAAAGAGACATTTTTATTGTTGCCATGATTTTGGGGCCTTCAAAAGACTATGAATGTGCTAGTGGGAAAGTTAGCACTACGTGAAGCCAATATACCCTTCACTATTGCATAAGAGCTCTTGCTTACAATTATGAAGATGTTTCTTTAAGTTTGCGACCTACACAATAATGGAAGTTGTGAGATAGCACAACAGTAATAGGCAATTTGTGCATTGAAGAATGCAAACATGAAGAACGAAGGATTATATAACTTCAGTGGTTCCTTAGAAAGACAAACTAGTTGATATTCCAAGCCACATGAGATCAAGAGTTAATGAAAACCTTGTCAAAGTTTGCACAACCCCAACTTAGTAAAGAGGGAAGATTAGGGATAGGTTTCTAGGTGTAAAGGTTACTAATATCTCTGAGTGAGTGATCCACTACTTCTCTTCTCCTAAATGCATAATGATTCCTTGATGGGAAACTCAATTCTACAATGGCCATGCCAAATCAATTCCTTCAAGAGGTCCAAATTATGCCCATGAATGATCAAATGGCTTGTCGATATGTGATTTGTTATCCAGAGGTCAATTGAGCATGAGGGAGTAGAGGAACTATTTTAACTCATTAATTCTCCTGTAGAAACTAATATCCAATGCCCAAATATCTAGAAAGGATGCATATGATCCATACAACCATCGTACGACTGCATACGACCATCTACTCAATAAATTAGATGCATATGACCCTAGGTAATAGAAAACACCCAAGTAGGTAAGAAATTGAGCATATAAATGTAAAAATGATAAGGTGAGTAAGAAGTCAACCTAGGTAGGTAGGCAATTGACCAACAAGTATTAAATCTACCAAGTGAGTGAGAAGTCGACCTAGGCAAGTAGGAAAATGACCAGCAAGTACTAAATCAACTAGGCGAGTGAGAAGTCAACCCAAACAAGTAGGAAATCAACCAACAAGTATTGAATTGACCAGCGAGGATAGAATAAATCTAGGGAGAAGAATTGTAGCTTAGAGGAGAGAGAAATTCACCCAACAACCATAATTAAACTAAATTAGCAACTCCCTAAAGTATTGCAATGAATCTTTTACTACATTCCTAGATTTCATTCACCCAATTAGAGAAGTGGTCTAAAACTTCTAGTTGTTGGTGTTCTTCAATTGCACATGGAGAATGAAACTTTAAAACAAAATCCATAGAGCTACAACAAAGGTTGAATTCTCACACCCATAAAATAGCCAAGCATCAATTTAATTTGAATAAGAGTAGTATCAAATACATATGACAGATTCTCACAACAATAAACATTGCAAACAATCACCATGACTTAGAATTTTTACCCTAGAACCCCAAATGGGAAAACTAGCATCTAATGTTTGCTTCGTTCTCATTCCAGTGATCTCTGGTTACAATGTATCCCATAGCTTTATATATATCCTCTCCTCTCTTGGATAGAAAAATCTTTTTAAGTGTGAAAGTATAGAAAAAGATGGGGCAATGGGAAGGCCAACAAGCATGACCTTTCACTTCCCATTCCTCATTCTTTTCTCTCATATTTGTTTTCATTTCTTCTTTCATTTAATTATTTTTTTCTTCTTTTGTATTATTCACTTTTACACTTGCTTTGTTTTTCTTAATTTATCTAATCTTATGAATTACCAAATTGACTTACAAGTACTAAATCTTAAAACCATTTATTTGTTCGGATCCATTTTGAATCAAAGCATATATGAAAAATGAGTGTTACACAACTGATAGGAATGAGTATGCATCTACATTTTGTATGATTCCAAAATTAATATATAATATAAAAAAGATTCACATCAGTGAAACTTATCAATTGAAAAAGGGAAAGATGCATTGATCACTCAAAGTATTTAAGTTGTTTATGAATGGGCTTAAATTATTGTATATTTCATAGACTTTCATTAGATAGCTATTAGATGCTTGATGACATAACGTTTTTACAATTGTAAATGAAGTTTAATTTGCATGTAGAACAAATATTTATGTTTAATAGAATATTATATATATGTGTACGTGCGCGCGATGAGGAATGAATGGTGCTAAGTTATTTAAAATTCAAAATTACTTTTAGATGAATTTATACATCATACAAAAAATACAAATTAAATGGATTACTACGAACTAAGTTGTACACGTTAAAAATATAAATTAAATTTTGATATTGTTAGTTCCTAAGTGCTGCACGTTCAATATTATAATTGTAGTGATATTGAATTTAAATTTTTCTAATGAGATTTGTCTAATCAAACATGATAGTTGTATTGAATTGGTCATGTTACCAACCCTTTTGTCTCACCTACTACCTCTCTATCCCACCATAGGAGCCTTTTCTTGAGCATATTGAATTTATTTTATTGTTTGTTGTGAACTTTCAAAAGATGGCATGTCCCATTATTATTATCAACCGTAAAAATCCACTTAAGATGGTCTTTTCACTTGACAATGACATGTCTCTACAATCAGACTTTGTTATTTAAGTGATGTACTCAAGCTATCTTGAAAATGACACGTATCTCTGATTAGATTGTGTTCCATGCTTATACCTACTCACCTACCCACTTTCAAATCCTCTTCATATTGTACTATTTGGTAGGGAGAGTATATAGGACAAAACATGCTTTAGTCCAACTTCAATAGAAAATTATAAAGGGTAGGTAGATTATATAAAGACAAACCAATAACTTTAATTCAATCAAAGAGGATGCATGGAGGCATGGCATATTCAAAATTTAAAAAAAATAATAACAATATTAAAAATATAAAAATAAAATTATTAAAAAATAAATATAAAATTAAAATTAATGAAAAATGAAAAAAAATGATGAAGATGAAAAAGAAAAGAGAAAATATAATTTTTTTTTCAAAATAAAATCTTTAAAAAAAAAGAAGAGAAAAGAAATAAGGAGAATACAAATAAGGAAAGAAAATGAAATTATAGAAAGATAGGATATAAATAAAAATAAATAAAGAAGGATCAATAAGGAGAAAGAAAAGAAGAATATAGGGGAACCATAAGGTATTTATATCTTTGGTTTCGTAATAGACTTGCTATGCCATAGAAATGTTGAAGTGGGATGGAATTCAAGACATCTCATACATGGATATGGATATGAAATGAAAAGATCAAATTGGGGTTTTTGGTAATGTATTGAAATTTATTATGATCTTTATCATTTTGATAACTTTGCGGTTGAGCTTTTTGGATTAAAATGTGTCTAATGTTTTGAAACGTTCAACATTTCAAGTGGAGACTCCAACCATCATCAAGGACAAATGAAGCTAAAGAATGGTAAAGAGTGTAGAGAGTTGAAAATAAATAAATAAGGAAAAAGAATCAAGTAGTCATTGGAAAGATGAACAGAAGCAAGGATAAAGTCAAAAGTAGAGGGGCGTGGGGGGGTAATTAATGATGTATCTGTTGAAGTAAGGAGTAAGAGAGGAAAAAGATTAAGTGTTAAGGAAAGTTTAAGGAAGAATTAATTTGTTATCAACGTATCAAAATTAAGTTAGTGAAAGATTAAATTGAAAATAATAACAATATTTAAAACTATGTTTGATTAAATTGAAAGAATAATGATGAGAAGATTATGAAATAAAGGTAAATTAAAATAAGTTGAATTGAATAATTAATAAATCATAAGAAAGGATTAAAAATTGGGAGATAAAGAGTGGAAAAACAAAGGAAGGGAAGATTAAATGGTAAGGAAAGGAGGAGGAGAAGATTAAAGCCACAAATTCGAATTAGTTTGAATGTCCTAGACGATGAGTAATAAGCTTCCAAGAATGACTAAGTTCATAGCCTTCCTTTCAATTAAAATTATTTGGGTGTTTTTCAATTTGGAGATCCTCTCTGATGATGCACGAGGTGTATTGGGGTGCAGAGGCCAAGATTTTAGTTTGATCGAAACAAATAAGGTGTTTAGAATTAAAGGGGTGCTCAACGATAACATATTTAGAGGTGTGGTTGTGGGTTGTGTCGAAAATATGTTCCTTAAGCCTGGCTTCAAAATATCTACCTGTTTGGACAATGTATGATTTTCCACAGGAGCAAGGAATTTGGTAAACTCCTGGGCCCAACATTGGGTGTGTCTTGTCCTTGGCGGTCCGAAAAAATTGTTTAAGAGTTTTATGAGGTTTGAATAGGGTTTTTGTATTCTTTTTTGCTAAAAATATTGAGATTTGATACGTGGTGCCTTAGATATAGGGTAAAGAAATAAGAGCTTGAGGCGATGAGGAAGGGGGAATTTTAGAGTTAGGTTTTCGAGTTGAGTGGAAATGTTTGTTGATTTGGGAGATCAAATACCCATTGGAAACAAAGGCTTTTGTTAGGTGGGCCTTTTCTTGATCAAGTAATTGGGAGGCAGAGATATGATTGGCTATGGAAATGAGAGTTCTAAGAACCGCAGATTTTGGGCAGGATAATGATGGGATCGGGCATGAAGGTAACGATCAATATGGGTCTTTATCCTATAAACTTGGTGGGTGAGAGAACCATTAGGTAGCCAAGAAACAAGAACATCCAAGAAGGGAAGAGAATTATCCTTTTCCATTTCCATCGTAAACTTTATAGAGGGAAAAATGCTATTGAAATGTTGGAGAAAGGAGTTAAGGGAGAACTGAACATGAGGCCAAATGATGAAGGTAATGTCGACAAAACAAAACCAAAATTTTGGTTTTAAGTGCCAAGAGTTTATGGCTAGAGTTTCAAAATGTTCCATGAAAATATTGGCTACCGCAGGAGATAAGGGTGACCCCATGGCAGTGCCTTCTGTTTGTTCATAACAATTCCCTTTGAAGGTGAAGAAGGTGGAGGTAAAACATATTTGAATGAGGTTTATGTTTCAGAGTCAACCAATTTAGAAATAATGTCAATAGTTTCAGGAACCGAAATTTTGGTAAGTAAGGACACAACATCGAAACTAACCTTATTTTATCGAAACAAATAATGTGTTTAGAATTAAAGGAGTGTTCAACGACAATATATTTAGAGGTGTGGTTGTGGGTTGTGTTGGAAATATGTTCCTTAAGCCTAGCTTTAAAATATCTACATGTTTGGCCAATGTATGATTTGCCACAGGAGAAAGGAATTTGGTAAACTCTTGGGCCCAACATTGGGTCTGTCTTGTCCTTGGCGGTATACAAAAATTGTTTAAGAGTTTTGTGAGGTTTGAATAGGGGTTTTATATTATTTTTTTCTAAAAAAATTGAGATTTGATCTGTGGTGCCTTGGATATAGGGTAAATAAATAAGGGCTCGAGGTGATTAGGAAGGGAAAGTTAGAGTTAGGTTTTTGATCTGAGCAGAAATATTTGTTGATTTGGGAGATCGAATACCCATTGGAAACAAAGGCTTTTGTTAGGTGGGCCTTTTCTTGATCAAGAAATTGGGGAGCATAGATACCATTGGCTATGGAAATGAGAGTTCTAAGAACCACCGATTTTTGGGCAGGATGATGATGGGATTAGGCATGAAGGTAAGGATTAGTATGGGTCTTTTTCCTATAAATATGGTAGGTGAGAGAACCATTAGGTAGTCGAGAAACAAGAACATCCAAAAAGGGAAGAGAATTATCCTTTTCTATTTCCATTTCTATCGTAAACTTTATAGAGGGAAAAATGCTATTGAAATATTGGAGAAAGGAGTTAAGGGAGGACTTACCATGAGGCCAAATGATGAAGGTAACATCGACAAACAGAACCAAAATTTTGGTTTGATATGCCAAGAGTTTATGGCTAGAGTTTCAAAATGTTCCATGAAAATATTGGCTACCGCAGGAGATAAGGGAAACCCTGTGGCAATGCCTTCTATTTGTTCATAAAAATTCCCTTTGAAGGTGAAGAAGATGGAGGTCAAACATAATTGGATGAGTTTTATGGTTTCAGATTCAACCAATTTAGAAATAATGTCAATAGTTTCAGGAACCAAAATTTTGGTAAATAAGGACACAACATCGACACTGACCATGATTTCATGTTCCTCAAGATGAATATTTTTGGTTTTAAGAACAAAATCGATGGAATCCTTAATGAAGGAGAGGGTGAGTCCAATGAAGGATTGAAGCTTGTCAACATTGAAGTTTTCAATTTCCTGTTGAGGAAATATCTCAAGAGCCTTGTCAAGGATGCTATGAGAAATCATGAAGCAACTGAGAGTTCCTAGAGTTCCCAACTGAGCGATTCCTGTCCAACTGAATGCATTAGGGTCCATGATAAATGAATGGTATATCCCGATGGATAGTGAGCAGTGAAGAGGGTACATTCCTTGGGTAGTGCAGGTTGTGGGGAAAAGAGGAAGGTGGAGGTTTGGAACTTCTATGAGAACAAAACCTTGGTTTGGGGCTGCTCTGTGTGGAGAGTGGATATCCAATGGACCGAATATCCTTATGGACTCATAGCCTCAACTCGGGGGTGGCTTGGGGATGAGAGAAAATGATCAACAGTTCCAATGGCTGGGAGGTTCATCCTTCGTTTGCAGCCAGTTGGTTAATCATTAACACATAAGTTTTTTTGTTTTATAATTTATGATTATGTCATTGTGTAAATGATTTATATGAATGTTGAGTGATTATTGTTGGCTTGAATAGTTGAATTCATGTTTAATATATGATGTTAGATGCATTTAGAACCATGGTATCAGACAAATGGTCATATTTGGGTGTGATATGTAGATGGTAAGTTGTATGAATTTGATTAGTAGTAAATATTAATACTTTAATTATTTTATGCACGTAATGTTGCTTAGTTGGAGGCTAGGTACGTTACAAAGTAGTATCAGAGTTGTAAGTGAGAGAGTTTTGTGTGGTGTAGCCTATCATGGGTGGATGGGTACGTTACAAAGTGGTATCAGAGCTATAAGTGAGAGATTTTTGTGTGGTGTGTCCTAGACTAGGTGGCTGGATACGTTACAGGGTTGTTGCAACCAAAACACTATGATGAATAATTATGAAAAATTATAGTTTCAAATAATAACATATTGTTTTAATTGGGTCAAATTTATTTCATGTTAATATATACTCGACTATACTCATTCTCACCTACATTGTATTTCACATTAATATATACTCGACTATGAAGATACAGTGCCTCCATGAACATATTCTTCTAGAACACCTAAAAAATCCCCTAAAAGAAAGCAACCTATCATTGAATTTGTGGAGCATGGAGATATTGAAATGGAATCGATGTTGGAACAATTTCGTCATATGATTCAATTATCCAAACAAGAGATTGATCCTTTGAGGCCAATTTACAAAGACATTGAATCACAAATCAACCCTCAGATCTCTTTTCCAAGTTGGGGATAAATTTACAGGAGGATTACCCTTATGTGGTTCCTCCTAGTGACCCTAAGACAAAAAATGATGGTGAAATTGTGTTCATCAACATCAAGAGGTCTCATGTTCACTCCATTGTAGCAAGGACCCAAATAATGTCTTTCTCAAAAGTAGTGGAGTGGATTATTTCACATATTGATGTAAAGCATAGAACAATACTTAATGACGGGGGAATATGTATTTGTTCCTACCAAGAATCGAAGTTGGATAACTATTATAGACTTCATCAACTAGAAAAGCATAGGATTACATGATTTAAGGAACAATTCCATAAGGAACATGATATCAAGAATATCCTCACCATATGGTGGATCGAAGACAAAATATTCTTTGGGAAAACAGATGGAGTTTATGCTGTGACCAATTTGAGAGACCCCTACATATACAAAATGGATCTGATAGCTAGACTGTATGGAAAGAAAAAATACATCCATTTCGAGGATGCATGGGTGCCATTAGCATACACTATGATAATCACTAGAGGTGTATTCAATTGGTATACCATATTGTCTCATTCCCTTAATAGATCCATATATAGGGCACACAAATCCAAAGCAAAATATGGGGTTGTATCCACATTTTATATGGCTTCATATTTAGTGGATGTGATATGTGCTACTAATATTTTTCTTGGAATTAACTAGATTTGGAACATGTCAAAACCCCCTGTGCATGTGTATTGTCAAATGATATGGAAAAAAATACAAGAAAAATTATGCTTTATTGTATGACTTCCTCCTTCCACCCTTACATAGATTAATATTTTTCAAGGAATGCCCCAAGTTGAGTAGGGAAGCTATGAGACTGGTAAAAAATATTGGAAATTGGTATCTTCGGGAGGAGTATACCTATTTAATAATTTATGGGGTAACTTTTGTTGGAAGATTGGTTGTTGTCATTGATGTCAACCCTAGACATTGTATTTTGGACCCCACAGTTGATCAAAGTAGATAAACATGAAGTAAATTACACATGCATATACAACACCCATGGATGGATAGTATAATTCATGCCGCTTCCGGTGGTATGTGGCATGCCACGTGGATCCTCACAATTGAGGAGAAGTGAATTTTTGAAGATGACAATGTGAATTGAAGCAAAAACTACATGTCAGACCTAATGTTAAAAGGAAGTGACATAAAGGGTATACATACATCTCATTATACATTCATTTTTAAACACACACAAGTTTATTCATGAACAAGGAGATATAAGTCTAATTTCGGAGGAAATGTGAAGTAAATAAGGCCGAATTTCAAGGGAGGATGAAGTCTTTTGGTGATGTGTTCTAAAGTATGTTATTTACAGGTCATATTACCATTTTCACTATAACTTTGTTTCTAGAACGATTCAGATGGTGACTTCTGGAGGCTATTGATAAGACATATCTAGGTACCTGTGGTAACAATTTCAGCTCTTTATTCGCTATAATTTGGAGATACACTCTGTGGAAGATAGGGTTTTTGACTAGTCCTAAAGCTAGTCATAAACATGTGTTTCGGGTAAAACAAACATAACTTATTCATAGAGAATCCAAATGAAGTGAGCCAAAAAGTATGGGTTGTTGTTTCCTGTGTACCAATTTGAGAATCTGATGTTAAATATTGAGTGTGGGGCATGATGTACAAGTTCACTCTCCTCAATAAACCATAATTGAATAAGGTCTACCATTTTCTCTATAACTCATTTTTTGGGAGGATTCAAGGAGTGAAACTTGAAGGTGCTTCAGAGAATACATTGAGTAATATTATATATAGGATCAGAGTATTCCAATAAGTGAATAATTGTAGAATTTGAAGAAGTCTCAGGAAGCATTATCAGGTTCTATGTGATGGTTGGTTGATGGTGATAATTTAATGTAAAGTTTTATTATCTCTCATATATTATTGGGTGGAAGGAAGGGGCAAGGATGGAGAGGTCAAACCTATATTGATATTGGAGGATTGTATCTTCCTTTTGGAGGCTTATACCTCCCTTTATATTTGGAATTTGTAGCTACCTTTGGAAGTCATTACTTCCTTTGAACAATGATACATGATTACTTCTTATATATTGTGCATGGTGTATTGGTGTATCTCTTATACTATTGTTCATTGTTCATTGTATAGTATTCATTGTTGATTGGATATAAATTAAATACATGATCTGATTGAAGTACAAGTTCAAAAATACTAATTTCTCTAAATACTGATTCACCCCCCTCTCAATATTTCCAACAATTGGTATCAGAGCAGGTTGCCTTCAGAACAACTTAACCACTGGAAGAAAAATCCAGAGTAGAGATGGATGACCATGCACACATTCTAAATGAGATTCAATGATTTGGTGGAAGAAATTATGCATACTGGAGTGATAGAGTGAAAACTTACCTAACAACTTTGGGAGTAGACATTTGGTACTCGGTTCTAAATGGATATGTAATCCCAAATAATGCTCCAACCGATCCAAATGAGAAGAAGCTTATGAGTTGTAATTCAAAATCCAGACATGTTATTTTAGGAGCATTGACACCAACCATTGATAGCAAAGTGATGGGTTGCAACACTACTAAATAGGTATGGGACAAACTCAAGAGTATCTATGAAGGTGATCCAAAAGTTAAGCAGGTCAAGCTTCAATGACATAGATCAAAATTTGAAAATTTGAAGATGGATGAAAAGGAAGATATTGCAACCTATTTTCTTAGAGTTGATGAAGTTGTTAATTCTATTAGATGATTAGGTGAAGAGATAAATGAATCCTTGGTTGCATGGATGATTTTAGGGGCTAAATTTCGCTCATGGGCTAATTTTCCATGGTTTTTCCAAAAATGAGATTCACTATTTTAAAAATGATTCGCCTAAATTCTATAGGATAAAATTATTTTACCTTAAAAATTGCCAAAATTTTATAAATACTATATAAAATCCTTAGAAATTTGAATATTTTTACAAAAATATCGCCAAACATTTATAGTTGTCATATGAAGGATTAGTAAGATTCGCCAAGGTTTCTACATTTTAAAGTAAATTTCCATCCTTAAAATCATCCCTGCTTGGTTGTACAAAAAGTGTTGAGATCACTTCTCTTGAATTATGATGCTAGGGTCTCCGCCATTGAAGAAACTAGGGACTTGACCAAAATGACAATGGATGAATTACATGGGTCTCTTATAGCATATGAAATGAGAACAAGTACAGAAAGTGACCAGACAAACAATGAAGCATCCTTTAAAGCCATAAATAAGACAAAATACAAGGATAACGACCTTGATGAAGAAATAGAAAATTTCGTAAGAAGGCTCTAGAAGGGAACTGGAAGATACAAAGGTAAGTATCCTCTCAAATGCTTTAATTGTGGTAGAATAGGACATATGTTAAGCCCTAAATAGTGGCACATTACCCCTTAATTGGGGAATATCACATTAGTAATGTTATTTTATTTATGTCGGCTTGGGTCCATTAGTTGTAATTGTACCTCTTAGTCTCCTATATATACCAAGGAGACATTTTCATTTGGAGTCATCTTGTATTGGGAAATATATGTGGTGTATAAGGAGGTTGCCCCCTCGAAGAGGCTTATTATCTAAAATTCTCTCTTTTTCAAGGCGTTGAGTACTTATTCTGAGGTTTTTCTATGTTATATTGATATTTGGTTCTTAACATATGGTATCAAAGAGCAAGGTCTTGGGGTTTCACTGCTACATCTGAGACACCTTGGAATTTTCGCTATAATTAGTTTTCTACGATGTTTCAAAAGGAACTCCTTGGAGGATATTTAGTAGACAGATCAAGGTACGTTGGGTTCAAATTTAAGCTCTCGAGGCCTTAAAATTTCGGAGATACAACCTATGTAAGACATGGTTATGGAATAATCCTGAATTGAGTCATTGTGCAATTGTCGCTATAATTTTTCTTTTTATGTAACGTTTCAGACCCTAAAATCTAGAGCCTATTCATAGAAATTATTAAGGTATCTGTGATAAACATTTTTTCTTCTGGGTCATCTTACATTTGTAGGTACACCTTATGGAAGATAGGGTATTTGACTAGTCCTATTGACTAGTCTCAAGCAGGTGTTCCGGGTAAAACAATCACAACTTCTTCCTAGATTATCCAAATTGAGTGAGATTGGTTGCATTGGATAGTGGAAAGTCCTTAGTATTTCAGGTACAATTTTCATAATTTTATATAAATTATTGTGTGAGGGGCATGCTATACAAGTGAGATCTCCTGGAAAGGCCAAAAATAAGAAAGTTGTGGGGAAGTTACCATAAATTCCACTTGGCACTTCCAATTTTGATCAGACCCGTGGCATTGCAAAGAAGAAATATCAAAGAACTACAAAAAAGAAATTTTCATTCCCAGAAGGGTCGAAACCTTGGAGATACAACAGAAGAAATATTGTCTAGCAGAACCACCAAAAAATCAAGGTTTAAAAGTGATACTTGGCCAAAATGCCACCAAAAAAGGGAACTTCTACACCAAATAAGCCTCCAGACAATCCTACTTGGACTCTTGATGAAGGTGAAGAAATGCGTAGGGAAACAAATGATTTACAAAAGAAGACCATGACAAAAGATGAACTACAAGGGATGATGGATTCAACTAAAGCTAAATTGGAGGCAATAATGGATACTAAGATGGATGGTTTAAAAAGGGAGATCATGGAAGGATTGAAACATTTACTAATAGAGAGGACACCTGAAAGTGAAAATGTATCCCATGAAATTCATGATGAGGACACAAGGAATATGAATCAAGAATGGATAAAATCCAACTTTGAGTTGAAGACCAACCACATTCCTAAGATCGATATGAGGAAGTTTGATGGCAAGGACCCAATCACATGGATACTTCAGATGGAACAATTCTTTGATCTACATAATGTGCCACATACACAAAATGAACGACTTGCTTCTTTATATTTAGAACCCAATCAATTTGTTTGGTATTGATGGCTTTGTTCTCACAAATCACTCATCACTTGGACAATTTTCACGGAAGAAATGATAGCACACTATGAGGATACAAGGAGAAATACCTTCTTTATCTAATTGATAAATATCAATAAAAAGGGTTCAGTTACATAGCACATTGAGAACTTCCAAAGATTGAATATAAAGGTAACATATATTCCATATGAGCACTTGATTGATGTATTCATAGGAACTTTAAGGGATAACATTCAACATGAGGTTCTCCTTTGGGAACCAAAATCATTGGAGAATGCATTTAGGGTGGCAAGAAATGTTGAAGGTAAAAATATGGCTATGTATACTAGAAGGACCAATCCTAACATCTATCGAGATAATAATGCTCCTTCTAAAAAACCTCAACCTACAAGGTTGACACCTCAACAATTGGAGGAAAGAAAAGAAAAAGGTTTATGCTTTAATTGTGACATCAAGTACAGTAAGGGACATAAGTGTGGTGAGAATAAATGATTCTACATAGATTGTGAAGAGGAAGAAGAACAAGAACAAGAATAATAACCATATGAAGATGAAAACGTAGAAGCAATTTCTTCTGAAGAGTTGACTCCCACTATATCATGTAATGCATTGGCTGGAATTAGCACTCCTCAAACCCTCAAGATCAAATGATATATCAAAAATAAAAAGGTAATAGTACTAATTTATTCTGGTAGTACTCATAATTTCATTCACTATAAATTAGCCAAAGCTCTCAATTACTTTGTATATCCAGTGCCAGAGTTTCAAGTAATGATTGCATATGGAGGAACTATCAATTGCTCAGGAAAATGCAATAAGATCAGTATTACTATGGGGGAATATGTAATGAATATTCCAATGATTTCTATACCCATGGGTGGTGTTGATGTTGTACTAGGAATCCAATGGTTACAATCATTAGGAACAATGGCTTTTAATTTTCAAGAACTTTTCATGAAATTTTCAT
>ML782816.1:14325-48145 GCA_009831015.1 Picea engelmannii
ATGCCTTTTGGCCTTACAAATGCACCTTCCACATTCCAAGGGTTGATGAATTCCATTTTCAAGCCCTTCCTTCGAAAATTTGTGTTAGTATTTTTTGATGATATACTAATCTATAGCAAGTCTTGGGAGGATCAAGTGCGACAAGTTGACAAGGTGCTACAACTACTAAATGAGAAACAACTATATGCCAAACCGTCCAAATGTTTCTTTGGGGCGAAGGAGGTAGAGTATTTGGGTCATATGATATCTCATGAAGGTGTCAAGGTAGACCCTAACAAGATTAAGGCCATTATGGACTGGTTGATTCCCAAAACATTGAAGAATCTTAGAGGATTTTTGGGTTTGATAGGTTACTACCGCAAGTTTGTTCGGAACTATGGGAGAATATAAACACCTTTAACAACACTAACTAAGAAGGATGAATTTTCATGGAATCCATAGGAAACTAAAGCTTTTGAATAACTTAAAGAGGTGATGTGTAAATCTCTTGTCTTGACCACACCAGACTTCACAAAAACCTTTATTGTGGAATGTGATGCGTCGGGAAATGGAATTGGTGTTGTCCTAATGCAAGAAGGAAGGCCCTTGGATTTTGAAAGTTGGCCACTCAAGGGAAATGAATTACACAAACCCATTTATGAGAAGGAAATGATGGAAATACTACATGCATTAAAGAAATGGCACCCTTACCTAATAGGTAGGAACTTCAAGGTCAAAACAGATCATGATGGTCTTCAATACTTATTGGAACAAATACTTTCTTCAGAACAACAACAAAAATGGGTGACCAAGATATTGGGTTATGATTTTGAAATCATCTATAAAAAAGGAAAGAAAATTGTTGTGGCGGATGCACTCTCAAGAAAGGATGACGATGTTGAGGCCTTTCTCTGTGCTATCTCAATCATCCAACCCAATTGGATAATAGAAGCAAGGGATGAATGAAAGAATGAAGAAAATGTGTGGACTCTCATTCAAAGGTTGCAACAGGATTCCAATGCGTCAGATACATTTACATGGAAAAATGATTCACTATAGTACAAAGATCGCTTATATTTATGTAAGAACTCCCAACTCAAACAAAAGGTACTATTGGAATTGCACACCTCTCTAGTAGGAGGGCACTCATGATTTTTGAAAACCTACCATAGGGTCAAGAAGGAATGTTTTTGGGATGGCCTTAAAACTGATGCTCAAAGGTTTATAGAAAAATGTTTGGCTTGCCAACAAAATAAGGTTGAAACAATTAAGACCCCAACCATTAGCCATCCCAAGTTAGCACTGGGAGGAGTTTTCCATGGATTTCATCACAGGGTTACCGAAGTCTGAAGGAAAGAGTGTCATCATGGTGATTGTTGATAGACTGACCAAGTAAGCACACTTTTGTGCACACTCTCATCCCTTCAAATATGGTACAGTTTCCACCGCATTCATAGAGACAGTTGAAAAACTACATGGAATCCCAAAGGTTATTGTAAGTCACAGAGATCCTATCTTCACTGGACATTTTTGGACATAATTATTTTCTTGTTTGGGTACTCAATTAGCTCATAGCTCATCCTATCATCCTCAATCTAATGGACAAACCGATATAGTGAAAAAATGTTTGGAAGGATACCTTCATTGCTTTGTCTCTAATAAACAAACACAATGGTTCAAATGGTTACCCTCGACATAATCGTGGTATAACACTTCCTTTCATACTGCAACAAAAATGACACCATTTATGGCACTCTATGGATACCACCCTCCTTCCATCACTTCTTATCTAAAAGAAAAATCTAAGGTTCAAGCAGTGGAAGATCACATCGAGCATCAACAACAAGTTCTCCAAATCTTAAAGGACAACATGACCATGAAACATAACTGCATGAAACAAAAAATAGATCAACATCGTAGTGAAAGAAGTTTTGAAGTAGGGGATGGGGTGTTTTTAAGACTACAACCATAAAAACAGATGCCCCTCAAGCAAGCCAATAAGGATAATAAATTATCACCAAAGTAATATGGCCCTTATAAGGTGTTGTAAAAGATTGGTACTATGGCATACAAATTGGAGTTGCCTACATCCTCACAAGTACACCCAGTTTTCCATGTTTCATGCTTAAATAAGTTTATAGGTGACAAGATCCCAGTTCAAAATTTATTGCCAGAACTTGATGAGGAAGGAAAAATCATATTGGAGCCTGAAGCCATCACTGACACAAGAATTCGCCAGCTGAGGAATATATCCATTTCAGAGTATCTCATTAAGTGGAGGAAACTTCCTATTGAAGATTCCACTTGGGAAGATGAGTCTTTTATACAAAAGCATCCAAAATTACTCAAGCCTTGAAGACAACACTTGTCTCAAGGGGAGGGGCATGTTAAGCCCTAAATAGTGGCACATTACCCCTTAATTGGGGAATATTACATTAGTAATGTTATTTTATTTATGTCGGCTTGGGTCCATTAGTTGTAATTGTACCTCCTAGTCTCGTTTATATACCAAGGATACATTTTAATTTGGAATCATCTTGTATTGGGATATTTATGTGATGTATAAGGAGGTTTCCCTCTCGAAGAGACTTATTATATGAAATTCTCTCTTTTTCAAGGCGTTGAGTACTTATTATGCCGTTTTTCTATGCTATATTGATATTTTGTTCTTAACAACATATTGTTGAAAAATGATACTATAAAAAGAGAAGTCTCAACAATGAAAAGAACTTCTATTTCAAGGGTGATGAAATCTCCTCATATGAGAGTGATGAAGAAGATAATGATGGAGGAGGAGTCCTCTTCATAACCCAAGAAACCCAGGATGATGATCACAAGAGTTCTAAATAAGAAGAAATCATTTCTGAATACGATTTAGATGAAGAAACCAACCTTGATTCCTTTTGGGGATACAAAGACAACGTAGAGAGTGAAAAGGAAGATGAGAATCTTGAAAAGTTGAAGCATGTTGAAACTGAAAATAATGATCTTAGAAACACAAACATAATACTAAAAGGTGAATTGAGTAGTTGTGAAGAAGAGAATTACAAGCCTGAAAAGACCATTCATAGCTTGAAGGAACAATTAGAATATTATGAGAAATTGAAATCAGAATTGGATCACATAAAAGGGGAGATACTATTGACAATAGAAAAGTTGAAGAAGTTTGAAAAAAGCACTGGAAAATTAGATGAGATCCTTAGCAGTCAAAGATCTTAAAACGACAAGATAGGACTAGGATACAATGACAGTTTGAACACAACAAAACAATAGAAGGAGGATGAAAAGGATGAAACCAACACTCTAGAGCAAGTTGAACAACAAGATAGAAGACTAAAATTCAGAACGTATCAGACATCAAGAAGATCCTCTCCCATCAAGTATGAAAGAAATCATTATGAAGGAAACTACAAAAGAATATATCATGAACCCAGATGGACCACACCACAAAGAATATCACTTACTCCTAGGTATCAAAATTTATTTCTTGGAAATTGTTATACTTGTGGAAATTTTGGACACAAGGAAATCAATTGTAGAATCAATGAAAGGAATAACTATGCAAGATACATGAATGGTGCAAATAGTAGATATGGAAATGTTTGCAGAACTGTCAAAAGAAATTATAATCCATTTAACCCATTAATGGATCAAAATATTTTATGCTACAAGTGAAATAATCCTGGTCACAAAGCACGATATTGGAGAGAGATGAAGGAAGATAATCGTATGCCAAATGTCCCTATACCAACTACAATATGGAAAAGGAAAGAAATTCCACAAAATGAAAACTGTCGAATAACATTGGTCACTAAAGAATGCAAGGAAGAAGATGAATGGTTCATAGAAAGTGGGTGCTCATCTCATATGACCAGAGATCAAAGAAAATTTGTAATCTTGAAGAAAAAGGGTGGAAATGTTTCATTTGGAGATGACTCATCTACCAAAATACTCGGAAAAGGAACTGTAAATCTTGGAAGTGAAAACGTAAAAGTAGGAAAAGTCCTATTGGTTGAATATCTGAAGCATAATCTCCTTAGCGTAAACAAAATATGTGATCAAGGATACACACTTACGTTTGACTCCCGAAAATGTAAAATCAGAGAAAAGAACTCAGGAAGATTGGTTGCAACTGCAACAAGAAGACCGAACAACATATACATCCTAGACATGAATAAGAGAGAGAATAAAAAATCCACACAAAAGGATTCCAAGGAAGAAAAATTCCCAAAGAACAAAAATAAGGATGAAGTATTATTGAGTGCCACATGTTCAGGGGGAGCAACCCCAAAGAAGAAGGTCACCTTATGCCATTGAACTCAGGGGGAGAAGCCCCACTCTTTTCCATTGACGTCAAAGGGGGAAAGAAATTGAGATCATGATGACAGGGGGAGCATGAGTGTTTCCATCATTGAAAAAGGGTGATATTGTTGGAAGATGGGTTGTTGTCATTGATGCCAACCCTAGTCATTGGTTGTAGTCATTGATGTCAACCCTAGTCATTGGATTTTGGAACCCACAGTTGATCAAAGCAGATAGAAATGGAGGAAATTACACATGCATGTACAACACCCATGGGTGGATAATATAAGTCATGTCACTTCCGGTGGTATGTGGCACGTCACGTGGATCCTCATGAATGAGGAGAAATGAATTTTTGAAGATGACAGTGCAAATTGAAGCATAAACTACATGTTGGCCCTAATGTTAAAAGGAAGTGACATAAAGGGTATAAATAAATCTCACTATGCATTTATTTTTAAACACACACAAGTTTATTAATGAACAAGGAGGTCGAATTTCTGAGGAAATCTGAAGTAAAGAAGGAAAAATTTCAAGGGAGGATGAAGTCTTTTGGTGATGTGTTCTAAGGTATGTTATTTACAGGTCATCTTACCATTTTCGTTATAAATTTGTTTCTAGAACGATTCATATGGTGAAATTTGGAGGCTATTGAGAAGACATATCTAGGTACCTGTGGTAAAAATTTTAGTTCTTCATTCACTACAATTTTGGAGATACACTCTGTGGAACATAGGGTTTGTGACTAGTTTTGAATCTAGTCATAAACATGTGTTCTAGATAAAACAATAATAATGTCTTCATATTGAATCCAAATGAAGTGAGACAAATTGAATTGAAAATATTATGAGCTTTCGTTTCCTGTTTACGAATTTTAGAATTTGATGTTAAATATTGAGCGTGGGGCATACTCTACAAGTTCGCTCTCCTGAATAAACCAGAATTGAATCAGGTCTACCATTTTCTCTATAACTCATTTTTTGGGAGGATTCAAGGAGTAAAACTTGGAGGCTCTTCAGAGAATACATTGAGTAATATTATATACAGGACCATAGTATTCCAAGAAGTGAAGAATTGAAGAAGTTGAAGAAGTCTCAGTAAGAATTATTAGGTTCTACGTGATGGTTGAATGATGGTGATAATTTAATGCAAAGTTTTATTATCTCTCATATAGTTTTGGGTGGAAGGAAGGGGCATGTATGGAGAGGTCAACCCTCTCTTGATATTGAAGGATTGTATCTTCCTTTTGGAGGTTTATCCCTCCCTTTATATTTGGAAGTTGGAGCTACCTTTGGAAGTCATTACTTCCTTTGAACAATAATACATGATTACTTCTTATATATTGTGCATGGTGTATTGGTGTATCTCTTATACTATTCTTCATTGTTCATTGGATAGTCTTCATTGTTGATTGGATATAAATTAAATACATGATCTGATTGAAGTACAAGTTCAAAAACACTAATTTCTCTAAATACTGATTCACCCCCCTCTCAGTATTTCCAACAATCACTTCTTCTCCACATCTCCTACCTAAATATGTCCCAAATAGGCTAACCTTGAGAGAGATTTCCTATCAAACCATTCCACAAGGATTCAATTCATCACTATCCAAGGATGCAAGAAAAAATAATTTTATACCATACAACATATACCTTGGTCATTATGGGCTATTGAATTACAGGAAAGAAAGACAAGAAGCTAATGTTATTCTGGATCAGTATAGGTTCCCAAAGGGTCATTTCGGGATGCATGACCCTTTTGTTATGGTTGTAAAAAATAATGAAATGGTTTCCATTACCTATCCATATACACAAAATCAATGGGATAATGAAGTTCCTTATGAAAATGTTGTAGACTAGGATGAATTACAACTCAGACTAAAATCTGAAGATTTTGCTTCATTCCATAATCTATCATCTGATGATTACATGGAAAGAATAAAGAAAGAATTATTAGAAATTGAAAGAATGATCAAATGGGAGGAGAAAGAGAATCTTGAAGCAACATAAAGACAAACATTGGAGGAGGAAGAAAAAAAGAAGTAAGAACAAGATAAACTCCAACAGGAAAAAACAAATATAAGCAAAGACTAGGAAAAGCCTTCAAACAATGTAGAAAACACACAAGAGAAGCAAAATTTTGGTCAAATTGAATAACACCTAGCTCAATAGACTCAACAACAGACTACGCCTCTTTCTAGTAGTTTCATTAATTTGACGATGGAAGATGCAATAATTCCAAATTCAAGTGTAGAAAATGGTAAAGAGGTGGCTATGGAGCAGGTTATTACCCCTGGCAGTATGGAGAACACATTATCATGGGCTGATTACAATATTCTTGACCCACTTGAAAAAGTATCCAATCTTGAGTTAGTTGCATACAATACAAGGAAGAGAAAAAAAAATACAATAATTTTTTCAAAATAAAACCTTTGAAAAAAAAGAAGAGAAAAGAAATAAGGAGAACACAAATAAGGAAAGAAAATGAAATTATAGAAAAATAAAAGGAAATAATTTAATAAAAAAAGAGAGAAATGGGGGTATCAATCAAATACAAGGGAGGAGATATAATAATAATAATAATAATGAAATTGATAAAAAAAAATCGGGAAAAAGAAAGATGAAAAAAAAGGAGTAGAAAGAAATAACACTTTAAAAATGAATAGTAAGAGAAAATGAAGAGTTAATAGAAAAGAAGTATAGAAAGAAACAACAAAGAAAGAGACGAAAGGAGAAATTAAGAGAAAGATATGAAAGGATGAAAACAAAAATCAGAAAGAAGGGATAGAAATAAAAAAGATAAAGAAGGATCAATAAGGAGAGGGAAAGGAAGAATATAGGGGAACCATAAGGTATTTATATCATCAGTTTCATAATAGACTTGTTGTGCCATAGAAATGTTGAAGTGGGATGGAACTCAAAACATATCATACATGGATATGGATCTTAAATGAAAAGACCAAATTCAGGTTTTTGGTAATGTATTCAAATTTATCATTATCTTTGTCATTCTGATAACTTTGCGGTTGAGCTTTCTCGATTAAAATGTGTCTAATGTTTTGAAACGTCCACCGCTTCGAGTGGACACTCCACCCATCATCAAGGACAAATGAATCTAAAGAATGGTAAAGAGTGTCGAGAGTTGAAAATAAATAAATAAGAAAAGAGAATCAAGTAGTCGTTGGAAAGATGAACGGAAGAAGGATAAAGTCAAAAATGGAAAGGGGGGGGGGTTAATTAATGATGTATCCATTGAGGTAAGGAGTAAGAGAGGGAAACGATTAAATGTTAAGGAAAGGTCAAGGAGGAATTATTTCGTTATCAACGTATCAAAATTAAGTTAGTGAAAGATTAAATTGAAAAGAATAATAATATTTAAAATTATGTTTGATTAAATTGAAAGAATAATGATGAGAAGAAGATGAAATATAGGTAAATTAAAATAAGTTGAATTGAATAATTAATAAAAAATAAGAAAGGATTAAAAATTGGGAGATAAAGAGGGGGAAAACAAAGGAAGGGAAGATTAAATGGTAAGGAAGGGAGGAGGAGAAGATTAAAGCCACAAATTCGAATTAGTTTGAATGTCCTAGGCGATGAGTAATAGGCTTCCACGAATGACTAGGTTTATAGCCTTCCTCTCGATTAAAATTATTTGGGTGTTTTTCAATTTCGAGAGCCTCTATGATGATGCACGAGGTGTATTGGGGTGCAGAGGCCAGGATTTTAGTCTGATCGAAAGAAATAAAGTGTTTAGAATTAAAGGAGTGCTCAACGATAGCATATTTAGAGGTGTAGTTGTGGGTTGTGTAGACAATATGTTCCTTAAGCCTAGCTTCAAAAGATCTACCTGTTTGGCGAATGTATGATTTTCCACAGGAGAAAGGAATTTGGTAAAATCCTGGGCCCAAAATTGGGTATTTCTTGTCCTTGGCGGTCCGAAAAAATTGTTTAAGAGTTTTGTGAGGTTTGAATAGGGTTTTTATATTCATTTTTTCTAAACAATTTGATATTTGATCTATGGTGCCTTGGATATAGGGTAAAAAAATAAGAGCTCGAGGCAATAAGGAAGGGGAAATTTTATAGTTAGGTTTTAGAGCTGAGTGGAAATCTCTGTTGATTTGGGATATCAAATACCCATTGGAAACAAAGGCTTTTGTTAGATGGGCCTTTTCTTGATCAAGAAATTGGGGGGCAGAGATACAATTGGCTATGGAAATGGGAGTTCTAAGAACCATAGATTTTGGGCAGGATGATGACAGGATCGGGCATGAAGGTAACGATCAGTATGGGTATTTTTCCTATAAAATTTGTGGGTGATAGAACCATTAGGTAGCCGAGAAACAAGAACATCCAAGAAGGGAAGAGAATTATCCTTTTCCATTTCCATCATAAACTTTATAGAGGGAAAAATGCTATTAAAATGTTGGAGAAAAGAGTTAAGGGAGGATTGACCATGAAGCCAAATGATGAAGGTAACGTCAAAAAAATGAAACCAACATTTTGGTTTGAGATGCCAAGAGTTTATGGCTAGAGTTTCAAAATGTTCCATGAAAATATTGGCTACCGTACGAGATAAGGGTGACCCCATGGTAGTTCTTTCTATTTGTTCATAACAATTCCCTTTGAAGGTGAAGAAGGTGGAGGTAAAACATATTTGAATGAGGTTTATGGTTTTAGAGTCAACCAATTTAGAAATAATGTCAATAGTTCCAGGAACCAAAATTTTGGTAAATAAGGACACAACATCGAAACTAACCATGATGTCATGTTCGTCAAGATGAATATTTTTTGTTTTAAGAATAAAATCGGTGGAATCCTTAATGAAGGAGGGGGTGATTCTAGTGAAGGATTGAAACCTTTCAACATTGAAGTTTGAAATTTCCTATTGAGGAAATATATCAAGAGCCTTGTGAAGGATGTTATAAGAAATCATGAAGCAACTAAGAGTTCCTAGAGTTCCCAATTGAGCGATTCCTATCCAACCGAATGCGTTAGGGGCCATGATAAACACATGGTATAGCCTAAGGGGTAGTGAGCAGTGAAGGGGGTGTTGACAATTTAAAACGTCAACGTAATTTTGCCCACAAAGTGTTGCTAAAGCCTATTATTATATAAGACTAAATAATGCTAGTAGGTGGGACCCCTTGAACTTTTGAAGATCAGACTTGTTCATTTTCAATGTTATGATGATGTGCTACAAAGGTTTACATGGTTGATGAGAATATGGTTTCCATTGATATGAATTAAGTTTTGACATGGTGTTCCTTCATGATACTACAACCTGCTATTCATATATGGTATTTGTTGTCCTCGCACCTGCATGACAACCATGTTAGTAAAATTACATGAAGGGTAGTTTTGAAGAAGGAAAAGTATTACAACGAGTGCAAAGGGACCTAGTTCTGCAATACTACATGCATAAAATATTTGTTAATTATTGTTAAACCCTAGCTAACAAGGAAAGGGCTATGAAATTGTGTTAAATTACATTTTTATATGCATATGGTGGAAATCTTGGTGGTGCATTTGGCAAGGTGATAATGCAATGGTTATGCATTGGTTAATGGAATCAATAGTTGATATACATATGTTATGAACGTCGGTGGCTCATGGAGGTAATGTATTTGCAATTTTATATAGTCTGTATGTATTTTGATTATGCTATGGTTTAGGTTGATGTTGATCATGCTATTGGTGATGATTCTATACATGATCTCCTAGTTTGTATAGGGGTCAGGTGATTTATTTGAGTTATATTGGGAATGTGAATATGGGTGGCGCATTTGGCAAAGTAATAATGCAAATGGCTGAATTGTTATATGGAACTTGGATTATGCTATGGTTTAAATGTGTTGATATTCTTGATGCATGGGTTGATTAATGGTGTTAATGGGGGGCTCGTTGGCATGTACTCTTGAGTAAATGAGGTGTGGGTGGAGGCAACATGCATTTACTACACGTCACCTTTACCCTTCCCATTGGCCGCCACCCTAGTCAGACTATTGTTTGATCTTGTTGTTGTGTTCACGCTCTGGATTTCTAGCAGGGTGAAACCGCTCGACCACCTCTCATCTTAAGGATTTCGATTAACAGTTATGTCTCTTTTGGCCATTATTGACTTCACTCTGGTTATGAAATGATTTTCTCTCAGTTGTGTGGGTTTGTGTTTGTCCTGAGTGCTACAACTGTGTGGAATTTTGGTTTTGAATGGAAAATGGATAGCTCTACCATAATAGTATTAAGTTCATTGAAATGATTAGTCTTCCTGGGTGATAATTCTTTGTTACCATTGCGTTTTGGTTGAAGGGTTTTGTTTAAATCATGGTTGGATGGTTGCCTTCACGATTCTTGGGTTTAACTAGAGCCATGTTTTCCTGTTTTGGCCCTGTGAAGGAACTGTCTCCCGTTCACAAGCGAATCATAGTCCTCCTTGTGCATACACCTTTGGCCTTGAAGTTTCACTACATTTAGTTTTGTTCCTTCTGTGAAGGTTACCATGCAAATCCTTAACCCTCTATACTAGAGTTTCACAGGGAGACTGTCGAGTCTGCCAAGTTGTTTCTGGTTATTGTGGTCTATTACTTGGAATACGAGCTCACCCATTGGTCGTATAACAATCACGTTGGTATGGATTTTCGTCACTACCTCTGTGATGATAGCGTGAAACTTACATTGTCAATTCGCACTTACAGTCACCCGCTTGATTTCAAAGAACTCAATTGTTTTTAATGGAAGGGCCTCTGCCCATTTCGATTGGATGCGTGGGTATACACAACTACCACAGCTTGTTCGGTTGATTGATTTTTTTTTGCCACAGTGGCGAATTCTTGGTTGATGTACAATCACTAGGCTTCCACTTATGGTGATTTGGTTGATGGTTGACATTGGTCACGAATGCTTAGGGTTTCTCACACAGGTCGTGTTCTGTGTATGGAGTTTTGAAAATGAAATATGGGGCATGATAACTATGGTTTCCCTGGGACCGAATGATAATTGAACTGGATAACTATAGAAGGCATACCCACAACATCCTTGTCTTATTGGTTGAATATGCTTGAGTGCGCACAACTTGATTGAATCACAGTGTGACTTAAACAAACCAACCACTTATTAATGCACATAGCCTTAGCACGATATGTTGAGTTATTATCATGACTATGTGTTTGTTGTGATAAGTGGAAATGTTGCATTGTGGAGTTTAGTTAGTTGCGCTCTGTGTGTAGTATGGATAGTTTGTTTTTATACTCAATGATACCCTCAAAGTTTTAAGCATGTTATTTATTGCAATCGACCACTGTTGATGACAGTCGCGTTGGATATTTGGCTCGGATTTTAAGTCACATTGAGTTGTTTTGTTTTACAGTGGTATGGTTACATTTTCTTGGAAATTTACTCCTACATAGCCTGTGTCTAAATGGTGGTTGTTGGTTCTATAGTCAATTGTCATTTTAGGCATGGCATGTGAGGTTTTGATTATTTTGGTCTTTTTACTGCATATGTATATGGGAACGAATATCATTACAGATCTTGATTGGCTCTATTGCAGAAATAGTGACTTCATTATTATTTTGAAAACATGACTTTTAAATATAGATGTGGATTGAAGAAGCGTATGACAATGGTGGATGTTAATGATTACAGATTGGGAATGAGTGTTGTTGTTGACTATTATAAAATGCAGAATGTGAGAATAAATGGAACTTAACCTCTTACAAATCGTGTGAAATACTTACTGTTCTATAATGTAATTGTGTTGGATATTAATGGATGGTGAACTAGTCAAATACACATGAATTATTAATCAATCATCTGATTGTTGGTTGATGCATCTATTCTTACCGTGGAATGTTTTATGGATCGCTTGATTAATTTCATGAACATTAATCGTTATCCTCCCCTCACATTATCTCACTTTACGCTAATTACAAACCCTTCACATATCCTAGATTCATTGTTTCACTCCCTGTTATGATATTGATTACAACCAAGAGAATTTCTGTGTTAAGTGGATGAAGTGGCAATATCTTGGGTAGATTGCAGTGAGGTTTTATTTGGTTGATTTACAGTTGATTGTTGTTATCATTGAGCAGTGACCATTTTTCTTTATCCCCTTTCATTATATCATATTTTCGCTCAACACAAACACCTCACGTTTCCCAGAACATTGTTTCACCCCCCTACTCGTTGGTTAACATTAGAACAATTTGTATGGATTGGATTGCATGAGCCTGATACATTCTGAGCAAAATCTATTTCATATTTTTTAAGAGTTGTCATGCATGACTATTTAAAAGACTATTTTTTAATCGATTACACATGCAAGATGAGTTTTTTTAATAGGGGAATCCATGGTCGAGGAAACAAAGGTAGAGGTAACTAGAACCGAGGCCCAAGAAGGCCCAGATTCTCTATAAAGTTTGATGTTGATTCAAAATAGCTTGGTCAATTGTTTCATGCTAGATTCTTTAATTGGATTGAACATGGAATAGTCCAACCTAAGTCTGAAAGGCCTCCTTCCCAAGCCCCTCAATCCCCCGGTATCCCTGTGCCTCCTCATGTCTCTTTACAGCCTGAGGTCCCTGAAAATGATGGGTGGCAGGATATTGTTCACCTAACAGTCTCCCAACATCGTGGCTGGCCCAACTTGACCTTCTTTGCTCCTCCACCTTTGAACCCCATTTTCCAAGTTTCCCCTAACTACTTGCCAGTGAAATCCTCCCATGCCAGCAAGATATTGAAGACTAAATCCCACCATGCATTTGATAAAGGAAACGCTACTGATTCCCCTTCACCATCCTCTGATGACTCTGAAAAATCCGTGTCTTCACGGATGCATTTGAGGGACGATTTTTCCCATGTGACCAATGAGATAAAGCCTAAAGGCTCTGCCCAACCCAAGGTGAATTAGGGAAAATCAAGAGGTGATAACAACAACCAAGGAAGGGTTGCATCATAGACTGGAAAATATGGATTTTGAATTTTATGTTATCTATTGTTTTATGACAGTTGACTTCATAGATTTTGGACAACATGTTTTATTTTGGAGATATGAATATTATTTTGAAATATTTTCAAATTTTATGAGCTAAAATTGTCAAAAGTAAATATGTTGAGGGGAGGCACAAGGTGTTGTGTTTGCATAACAAATGGATTTTTTTATAGTTGTTATGGTTGTTATGAACTAAAGGGAGTCACAAGGGGTCCCACCTACTAGTTATTATTTATTTATGACCCTATTATGATTATTACTTGCCCCCCCAACTAAAGTTATTTGAGTCTTTAGTTAGCTTAACTAATGAATTGGTTCAACTACTCCAACCAATTCTGATTTGTTAAAAGAAAAAGAAAGGGGAGGAACAAGGGGACGATAGAAGTAGAAGCATGTTAAGGTTTTCTCTTTGAGTTTATGTTGAGATAATTCAGTTTTCATTCATTCATATATTCATCATAGCCTAATTTGCTTTTATGATAGTATAGTCTTATTGTAGAAAACAATATTCATGGCTGACTCAAATCATTCAGACACTTGTTCTTCAGAGGTGTTGATCTATCTTTGATAGTCTGTGTAGACTTGTCTGTTTTTGAATCAGTTTTCATGACTGACAAAGGCTATTGTGCAGAGTCGAGTGGGAAGCAATCTGTGGCAAGTTGATCCATCTTTTAGAGTTCAATTTTGGTTTTCTGTCAGAGGTCCTTTTGTATGTTCCATCGGGGATGTCTAATTTTGACTTTGGTCCAAGATTTCTGTATGATATTTTGTAAAGAAAATGACTCTTTAGTGAATTGGAATGGAATAAAGGATTGCTCTATGTTTCATTTGTCTTGATTATCATCTTGGTGTATTTATTTATGTTCATACATTTATTTTAGCAACTGATATATTAAAAAAAATACATAAAAAGTGAATTTCCAGCAAGCTTTTTTATTGGCAAAAGACTAGCCTAAGGACTTGTAATTAATACTTGTGAGTTAGGATATTATTTTTGTTAGCTATAAACATAGGGTGATATTCCTGTCTACTTTACTTTAGCCAAGTAAAGTCTTAAAATTATTGAGTAAGATCAATTCATATCTTTTCCTCAACATTTATTTTGGCGACCATACTGGGGAGATCTTCGATATCTCTTTGGTTAAATTTTATACTCGATTTTCATCGATACATCTTTCTTTTTCTGATTTTGATTCTTTGACTGTTTTTCTTTAATGATTGTTCCTGTTGCAAGGAAGCCCAATCTTGAGCCTGGTCTCCAATACCAGACCAACATTTCTTTGAACCTGTTTCATACTATTTTAGACACTGCTATGACCCGTGTTGAGCTTAACCATTCTTGGGCAACAATTGAACGAGATATTAGTACTCAAGAACAATTGGAAGCTAGACGTAGGCATTCTAGAAATCAACAGTAACCTTTTGTTTCTTCAGTTTTAACCATTCTTTCATGTCCTTTGATTCTCATGCTTATAGAAGAAGAAGAGAATTATCATCCAAAATCATTCCTATTGTTGAGATAAGAAGGAGAAACGTTGTGTTATTTTCCCAACAAAGTGCTCTAAGGAGAACTTTATCTGATTCATCCATCTCATATTTCTTTCCCTCACCTATCATCCACAAGATGGCATCTAGTGGTGGCTCTGGTGGCATTGGAAGTGCTCCATATTCCCAATCTTCATCGTCATCGGTGATTTCTAGCTTGTACAACCACCATATCCCTTTCCAATCTACTAAATAACCCCCCCAAATTCTTTAAAAAGTATGGTCTTTTTCAGTTCGAAGAAGATGTCACAACCACACCATGGCATGTGTCCTCTCCTCTTAACCTAGCACTTGCTACTCGCCCACTTCCGAAGTTTAAAGAGAATATGCCTAAGTTTTCAGGAAATAACACTGTCAGTACCAATGAACACCTAGTGGCATTTTCTAATTCTTGTCATACCATAGGGGCCACTGACAATGACACTTGCATGTGCTTGTTTGTTAATTCCTTGGAAGGGAAGGCTGCAGCCGATTTCTTTGACCTTCCTCCTAAGATCCTGTCTACTTGGGAGGAGTTAATCTATTGGTTCTGATCCACTTATGGGAAATCCAAAATCCCTACCAAAAAGTTAAGGGAATACAATAATGTCACCTATAAAGATGGCGAGACCATCAGGTCTTTCAAATTGCATTTCACCAAGTTTTATAATAAAATCACTGAACTTATTTTCCCTCAGAACCAAGCCGCCTTCATGCATTACTAAAATGCATTGACTTCTCCTTACTTTCATAGGATTGAAGAAAATTCCATTGATAATCTTGGTTCCACTCTGCACACTTGTTCAGAGTACGAAGAACAACTTGAATGAACTGGCCTACCCTAGGGAGAATCAGTTAGACAGACATACATGTCTACTCTCTTACATCTAGTATAAGATATGAACAATCGTATGATAGCATTTGAACAGAAGGGTGTTGTCTCCCCTCTCACCCCTGGAGCTTCATCCTCTTCTGCCCCTCCTTTTAGAAGTCCGATTGAAAATAATTTTCATCCCAAAGCTATCCTGCCTAAGAGTTGGTGTAACTTTTGTGAAGAACACCATGAAGCAACCACGTGTGAGGTAAAGAAGAGTGTCAGAGACAAGATCTTTGGGAAAATACCATAAGCTACTATCGTTGTCCTAGATTTCACCGAGCCGAAAGATGTCATGGTTATCAATACCAGGAACAAAGCCTATGCCCCAAAAGACAAATTTGACCCTCATCGTAGTTCTTATAGCCTGATATCATCCTCAACCACTATTGCACCCTAGATTCCTAAAATTATCTAGAGTAAAAAAATCACCCCTCCTCCCCCCTCTTCCAAATACAATATCATGAATCAATTGGATAACATCAAAGAACATGCAACCCTCCTAGACATGGTTGTTGTCCATGAACAACAAATGAATCTAAAACAATTCATGGAAGTAAAAGCTTCCGTTGTAGCCAATATTTTTGAAGCGATAGACGAAGATGATTCTTCTATAAATAAAGTAGGTGTACATAACTTCATATACCCTATAAAAACCCCCCCTTTTTATATTTCTATAAAGATCATGGATACAATCGCCCATTGTTGCCTCATTGATGGTGGTTCAGGCCCAAGTGTTATGTCAAAGATTATTATGGAGGAGCTAGGCTTATCTTGTACAAATGAAAACTCCCAAAGCATGCTTTCTTATAATAGTGTACACCAAACAACCATAGGAAAGATTAAGGATGTAACCTTGGTTTTATGCGCTCACCCTGAGATAAGAACAACCCTCAACATTCAAGTGATTGATATGCCTGTAAACAATTATTCAATTATGTTGGGAAGAGATTGGAAATCCCTAATAGGTGGATACCTCTCACTCGACATGACACATTTATCAATTCCTAGGAATGGTAAGAATATCATAGTCCTTAGATAGGGAAGGATTTCACCCTACATAGAGAATGTTCCGAAATCTAATGCAAACTATGTCGAAGAAGACCTAGGAGTGTATTCCATCTTTGCTGAAGAGGATAATATTCCTTTGGAAAGAATTGATTTAGATATTTATTTATGGCATATGCACTTTGATGGTTCATGCTCTAGTGAGGGAAATGGGGTTGGCATTACCTTGGTTTCTCCTGCAGGAAAAAATCATAATCTATCCTATAGGTTAGAGTTTTCTTGTTCGGATAATGTTGTTGATTTCAAAGCTTTATTATTGGGCATCAAGAACGCCCTTAATCTTGGTTGTGGTCACCTTTCAGTTTTTGGAAGTTCTGAGCTTGTGGTGAACGTAATACACAAAATATGATCTCCTAGGAACGAGCTTATGGAACAATACTCTCAAACTGTTTGGGCACTTGTCTTGAACCTTCTATATTTCAACATCACTCATGTGAAGAAAGAGTTGAATTCCATGGCTAATTGGTTAGTTGTCTTTGTAGCCTCTCCTAATTAGAAACTTTTTCCTCACAGGCCCGATTGCGCTTTCCAATCCCTATATCATCCATATTTTCCTAAACATGTAGGATCTTGTAAGGCCCTCCCTATTGATGAGAGCATTTGTGCTATCATCGAAGATGAACCTCTTAAGCCCGGGGAAACTATATCCATGGAAAATAATAGGATTCCTGAGGGCTTGAATCCTCTTGAGAGTTCATTATTTTTTAGTGTTGGAGAAGAAAAGGAGGAGGAGTTACAACTGAAGGTGGTTGAAGCCATCTCCATGAACATCGGGACACCTAGATCTTCATCGAATGTTAAAAAAATGTCCAAGGTTCAGATAAAGAAGAAATGAAGTATGTTGAATTACTTGGTGGATTTCAAAAGGTTTTTGCTTGGTTTAATGTGGATCTTTGTGGTTTTGATCCAAGTCTTGTTCAACATACTATGAAACCATATAGGAAAAAACAAAAACTTGTTAACTCTGCACTGAAGGCAACCTTTCGAGGGGAGTTGAATATTTTATTAAGGTCTGAAATGTTTTTTCTAGTCCACCCTAAATGGGTTTCCAATTGGGAACCTTCTTCAAAGATCACTGATAATATTAGAACCTGCATTAGTCTTCGAACTTTTAGGAAAGCGATTATGATAAATCCTCTCCCCCCTCTCAGCAGGAAATTTTTTCTGCAACAGGTTGTAGAGTTACACTTGGAGCCCTTACTTGACAATTTTTTTGGTTACAATAAAATCAAGGTAGAAAAGGAAAATATTGACAAAACCACTTTTATTACTAATTGCAATACTATGTCTTACAACTGCCTGCCTTCTGGTTTATTTGATACAAGTATCGCCCTAAAAGGGACTATACACACAACCTTCAATGAGTTGGTCAGTATCCATGCTTATCTTGACGATTTAATCGTATTCGGCAAAAGGCTGTTAGTTCATCAGAATTTCAAGTGTTGGGTCATTTCCAGATTACTTTTGTCTTGGACACTAACTCAGAAATTTAAAAGGAATTATAGAGACAATGGTTTTCCCACACCACTAACAGTCCTCGCTATGAGTATTGTGAGGGACCGGCATGAAGGGTCTTTTTTCCGATTGTATTCTTCTGTATACTAGTATTTTAGCTCTGCTTTCAATTTTTGGGCCTCTTTTTTTTTTTTCTGCTTTACAGATTTTTTCTTTTTGAGTTGAATTTTTTCTACGTTTTATTTATGTCATTTATTGTTGTTGTTTTAATTTCTGCATTATGACTTCTGTTGCAATTTTTGTCTTTATCATATTTTAAGTGTTTGGTCAAGTTAGAAGGTTGGATCAATTCTGCCACAGTGACACCTCCACAAAAGCATTGTTAGTCAATAATAATCGAGATTACACAGTTGTTATGATGTCTCCTCCGAAGGGCCTTTGAATTTGTTACATATTTCCAATGCTATCTTACAAGGAATTGGTTGTTTCTTGCTTCTTCTTTCCATTTCTTCATCCATCGAGATCTTAAGACAAAATCTGTAAGTTTTCCTCTTTCAATTTGAGATCATTTTACAGTCAAATGAGTATGCATACAGTGGTAAAACCCCTCATACTTAACACTTTTCATGAGTTATTCCTAAATTCCCGTTCATCTTTCCATTAAATCTGCTCACTTTCCCCTGTTGCATAATCATTCGAGTTTCATATTATTGAGGTTACTATCCTTGGAATATGAAACCATGAGTTCTAAGTTCTAATCTGTTAAAAAAAAATTCCCTGTGGAGTCGCCAACTTGTTGTTGATTTAAAACGTCAACGTAATTTCGCCCTCAAAGTGTTGCTAAAGCCTATTATTATATAAGACTAAATAATGCTAGTAGGTGGGACCCCTTAAACTTTTGAAGATCAGACCTGTTCATTTTCAATGTTATAATGATGTGCTACAAAGGTTTACATGGTTGATGAGAATGTGGTTGCCATTGATATGAGTTAATCTTTGAGATGTTGTTCCTTCATGATACTACAACCTACTATTCATATATGATATTTGTTCTCCTCGCACCTGCACAACAAATATGTTAGTAAAATTACATGAAGGGTAGTTTTGAAAAAGGCAAAGTATTACACCGAGTGCAAAGGGACCTAGTTCTGCAATACTACATGCATAAAATATTTGTTGATTATTGTTAAACCCTAGCTAACAAGGAAAGGGCTATGAAATTGTTGTAAATTACATTTTTATATGCATATGGTGGAAATATTGGTGGCACACTTGGCAAGGTGATAACACAATGGTTATGCATTGGTTTATGGAATAAGTAGCTCATACACATATGTTATGAACGTCAGTGGCTCATGGAGGTAATGGATTTGCAATTTTATATAGTCTATATGTATGGAGATTATGCTATGGTTTAGGTTGATGTTGATCACACTATTGGTGATGATTCTATACTTGATCTCCTAGTTTGTATAGTGTTCAAGCAATTTATTTGATTTATATTGGGAATATGAATATGGGTGGCGCATTTGGCAAAGTAATAATTCAAATTATTGAATTGTTATATGGAACTTGGATTATGCTATGGTTTAAATGTGTTGATATTCTCGATGCATGGGTTGATTAATGGTGTTAATGGGGGGCTTGTTGGAATTTACTGTTGAGTAAATGATGTGTGGGTGGAGGCGACGTGTATTTACTGCATGTCACCTTTACCCTTCCCATTGGTCGCCACCCTAGTCAGATTATTGTTTGATCTTGTTGTTGTGTTCACGCTCTGGATTTCTAGTAGTGTAAAACCACTCAACCACCTCTTGTCTTAAGGATTTTGATGAACATATATGTCTCTTTTGGCCATTCTTGACTTCACTCTGGTTATGAAATGATTTTCTCTCAGTTGTGTGGGTTTGTGTTTGTCCTGAGTGCTGCAACTATGGGGAATTTTGGTTTTGAATGGAAAATGGACGGTTCTACCATAATAGTTTTAAGCTCATCTAAATGATTAGTCTTCTTGGGTGATAATTCTTTGTTACCACTACGTTTTGGTTGAAGGATTTTGTTTAAATCATGGTTGGATGGTTGCCTTCATGATTCTTGGGTTTAACTAGAGCCCTGTTTTCCTATTTTGGCCCTGTCAAGGAAATGTCTCCCGTTCACAAGCGAATCATAGTCCTCCTTGTACGTACACCTTTGGCCTTGAAGTTTCACTGCAGTTAGTTTCATTCCTCCTATGAAGGCTACCGTGCAAATCCTTAACCCTCTAGACTAGAGTTGCACAGGGAGACTTTCAAGTCTCCCAAGTTGTTTCCTATTATTTTGGTCTATTACTTGGAATACGGGCTCACCCGTTGGTCGTATAAAAGTTGTGTTGGTATGGATTTTCGTCACTGCCTCTGTGATGATAGCGTGAACCTTACATTTCCAATTCTCACTTCTAAAGTCCACAATCACCCGCCTGATGTCTAAGAACTCAATTGTTTTTAATGGAAGGGCCTTTTCCCATTTCAATTAAATGCGTGGGTATACACAACTACCACGACTTGTTCGATTGATTGATTTTTTTTTTCCACAGTGGTGAATTGTTGGTTGATGTATAGTCACTAGATTTGCGCTTATGGTGATTTGGTTGATGGCTCACATTGGTCATGAATTCTTAGGGTTGCTCACATAGGCCGCATTCTGTGTATGGTGTTTTGCAAATGAAATATGGGGCATGATAACTATGGTTTTCCTGGGACTGAATGATAATCGAACTGGATAACTATAGAAGGCATACCCATGACATCCTTGTGTTATTGGTTGAATAGGCCCGAGTGCACATGACTTGATTGAATCACGGTGTGACTTAAATGAACCAACCACTTATTAATGCGCATAACCTCAGCATGATATGTTGAGTTATTATCATGACTATGTGTTTCTTGTGATAAGTGGAAATGTTGCATTGTGGAGTTTGGTTAGTTGCGCTCTGTGTGTAGTATGGATAGTTTGTTTTTATACTCTGTGATACCCTCAAAGTTTTAAGCATGTTATTTATTGCAATTGACCATTGTTGATGACAATTGCGTTGGATATTTGGCTCGGCTTTTAAGTCGCATTGAGTTGTTTTGTTTTACAGTGGTATGGTTACATTGCCTTGGAAATTTACTCCTGCATAACCTGTGTCTAAATGGTGGTTGTTGGTTGTATAGTCAATTGTCATTTCACACGTGGCATGTGAGATTTTGATTATTTTTGTCTTTTTACTGCATATGTGGGAACGAATATCATTACAGATCTTGGTTGGCTCTATTGCAGAAATACTGACTTCATTATTATTTTGAAAACATGACTTAAATATAGATGTGGATTGAAGAAACGTATGACAGTGGTGGATGTTAATGATTACATATTGGGAATGAGTGATGTTGTTGACTGTTATAAAATGCCGAATGTGCGAATAAAGGGAACATAACCTCTTAAAAATTGTCTGAAATACTTATTTTTCTGTAATGGCACTGTGTTGGATATTAATGGACGATGAACTAGTCAAATACACATGAATTATTACTCAGTCATCTAATTGTTGGTTGATGCATATATTCTTACTTCGGAATGTTTTATGGATCGCTTGATTAATTTCATGAACAATAATCATTATCCTCCCCTCTCATTATCTCACTTTCCGCTAATTACAAACCCTTCACATATCCCAGATTCACTGTTTCACTCCCGGTTCTGATATTGATTACAACCAAGAGAATTTCTGTGTTAAGTGGATGAAGTGGCAATATCTTGGGTAGATTGCAGTGAAGTTTATTTGGTTGATTTACAGTTGATTGTTGTTATCATTGAGAAGTGACCATTTTTCTTTCTCCCCTTTCATTATATCATGTTTTCACTCAATAAAAACCCCTCATATTTCCCAGAACATTGTTTCACCCCCCTACTCGTTGGTTAACATTAGAACAATTTGTATGGATTGGATTGCATGAGCCTGATACATTCTGAGCCAAATCTATTTCGTATTTTTAAGATTTGTCATGCATGGCTATTTAAAAGACTATTTTTGAATCGATTACACATGAAGGATGAGTTTTTTTAGTTTGGGAAGCCATGGACGAGGAAACAAAGGTAGAGGTAACTGGAACTAAGGCCCAAGAAGGCCCAAATTATCTATACATTTTGATGTTGATTCATAAGATCTTGGTCAATTGTTTCATGTTGGATTCTTTAATTGGATTGGATAGGGAATAGTCCAAACTAGGCCTAAAAGGCCTCCTTTCCAAGCCCCTCAAGCCCTCAATATCCCTATGCCTCCTCATGTCTCTTTACAGCCTGAGGTCCCTGAAAATGATGGGTGGCAGGATATTCTTCATGCAATAGTCTCCCAACACCGTGGCTAGCCCAACTTGACCTTGTCTTCTCCTCCACCTTTGAACCCTATTGAAACCAGGTCTTAAAGTTTTTACCTCTAATACTAAAACTTTTTTCTTCCGGGATTTGGATTTTTGTAAGGTATAATCCTCATTATCTGTCCAAAAATCCCGGTGCCGAAATCCTGAAATAATTTCATAATAAAAGACAAAAATATCAAGTGTTATTAAAGTCTAGACACACGTTCTGTAAAGTACTTTTAATCACGATAAATTAAAACCTTAAAGGAGTTAATTAACCATCTTTTAACCCTTTAGGATTTGGTTTTACTCAAAACAACACGTTTTCAATACATTTTGAATCGCGAAATCCCAATTCCTGATTTCCCGAAAGAATTGGAAGTCAGTCTTGATCTTGATTAATTAAGTAACTAATCCCATCATGATTTCGGGATTCGGGGTTTAGTGGTGACATACCTCATGTAAGAGAGATCGCCGAAACCCCAAAACATGAAGTCCCAACTCAATACCGAAGTTAAGGCCTAAAACTAATCCCATCGTGATTTCAAAATTCGGGGTTTAGTGGGGACATACCTCATGTAAGCGTGATTCCCAAAACCTCAAAAAACGAAGTCCCGACTCAAATACCAATGTTTAAAAAAGTGATAAATTCGTTTTAAAAATACATTTAATGGTAATTAAACATCTTAGGTATTTTGTTTTTCGGTTTCCGTTGAACGAGATCTTTTGAATTTTGATTTTAGAATTGCCAAATTACAACCATATTAATAATGGATAGATGTTGATTTATGTGACACAAATGCCTATCTTAGAAATATTCTCTGCATTAAAGGTATTAAATTATTGGCAGCTATGTCAGTACTTTCACCATAAAATGAGTTGAAGGAAAGGTCAGTGTTTTGAAACTTATTCTCTCTCTTTCTATCAGGAGTAAGTCACATCCACCCGAGATTACACACCTCTCTTCTGTGATAGGTTTTTGTTCCAATACGAAAGATATGGCACCAAAGAAGGGACCCAAGAAGAGTGAAGACACAAATGAGATTTCCAGCCCAGAAGGAGATGTCATATTCGACACCACGCCGCATGCTATCGACTTGATCAAATCATGGAGACAAATCTATGAAAATATGGATTACGAGATAAAAAAATTCCCTTAACGATTCCAAGAATCACCTTCGGGACATAGCAGAATCAGAACTTCACAAGATTGCAACATGCCCACGGCTCATGGCATACAACGACATGATCAATTGGGCTTTAGAGAAGGTTGATATTCCAACGAGAAGCATTTTAAATGACCAAGGGGCCATCATTGGCTCATTCAGACTTGAATATATCCAGGTTATGTACAAACTCTCACCCAATCCTAAATTCATTTACAATGATGAATTTATAGCCGAATTTCAGAGAAAGGAATGCACTGAGGCATACCAAAATTACCCTGATTTAATCAAAGGTTGGTGGAGACATCCATCAAAATTTAGGGCAGATACCCATGGAATTTATGCCACAACTTCTTTGAACGAGTACATGGCTTATGTAGCCATGATGCTGTGTAAACTCTTCGGCAAGAAGAATCCCTGTCATTTCCTCGCAGAATGGGTGCCCTTTTTAGAGGAAGCATCAGAAGGATTTATTTTCAAGTGGGACAAGATTTTATCTGATAACATAGCCAAAGAGGTTTCAGATTACAAAGTTGCAAGATCCCTAGGTAAACCAGTGGCCTTTTACATTTTGACATATATCATGGACGCAATTTGTTTTATGACTCCATTTCCCCTGATGAAATGGAGTTGGAACATAACCTGCCTCAAACCCATTCACGAGTACCATTCTGAGCTGTGGGAAGAAAAAGAAAAAAAATCATTTTACGAAATTTGTCATTTCGTGGTAATACCAATGCATAAAATGTTTTTCGGTTGTGACCCTCCTCGCATCTCTAAAACAGTTTCAAAAAACCTCAAGCAAATAGCAGACTGGTTCATTGAAGAAAGCTTCTCCTACATCAGGGTTTATGGGTGCTCAATTCCACCTCATGCACTTCCAAAATTCCTCTCGGATAGACTGGTGTGTAGGGAAGTGGCACACCAAATAGTGAAAGGCAGTATCAGAATAGAGCTAAAGGTGGCTCAAAAGAAGTCCTGGCCAATCTTACCTGTGCACATCGGGAAATTTTCGTTACAAAATTTGGGTCATTCCAAGGTGGAAGCAGAAGCACTTGAAGAAGTAAAATTGTTAAATATTGAGTACAAAAGGCATGACCCTTATCAAATAGTGAAAAAAACACTTGATACACTACAATATGAAAGAATATGAACATGAGGAGTCCCCTTGGGATGACATGTTCAAAGGGACTAAAACTTATAAATAAGTGTTGGAATGAGTACAGACACTATCGTCTGACCTGCAAACTAGATTTGGGACCTTTCAGAAACATAGACAGAGTGGTCTACCCCACGTATTGCAAGGAGAAGAAATCATCCTCTCCCAGGAGCAAGAAAGTGTCCCCCCAGGGTTCGAATAGGAAGCAAGGAAGAAGGGTAATCCCGAAAAAACCCCACGGGATACTGAAAGGCCCCCACCAATCAAAGAGACCTTACAGACAAAAAAGGCAGAGACTGAAGTAGAGAAAAGTTCTGGGAGACCACCCAAGTCTCGTAAGCTTAACCCCCCTTCGTCACTTGGTGTTGATGTCAATACGCCTAAGGAAATAGGAGGCAAAGGATCTATAGAGCTAGGAAGTCCCATAGATTCCTTAACCCCCATACCATCCGCTTTTGGATTCCCACAGACAGGAGCTCTATTTGTTGATGACCTCACCTCTATCCCCATAGATGAGATTCCTCCTTCTGATTATTTTTTCAGCAGAAAAAAGAAGGTCGTTCTGAAACAAGAGACGCATAAGAAGGAGGGGAATATGGTTAAAAAGCATAAAGTCTTGATAGATGGACATAATTTGGAGGAGGAGGATTTCTCTACAGAGATAGAAGGTTCCATGGGAGCTATGGAAACAACAAACTTTTTTACCATGGGAAACATGAGAACAAGGATAAATAAGAGTGATAACATGATAGCTCAATTACAAGATCAGTTAAAGAATGTTGAGGATAAAATCAAAGAAGAGGTGAGTAAAATCTTGGAGCAAACCCGGGCTACCGAAAGGCTAGAAATTCAATCACTCAAAACAAGCTTGGACGAAATGAACCAGAAGATACAAGCAAGTCAGGTACAGGTTCCTCAACAAAAGGAGCATGTATAAAAGTTACAGGCTAGGTTAAATTTGATGGAAGGTCATGTCATAGATCAAAAATATTTCCAGGCCCAGTCACTAGAAGTGCATTCAAAAATAGAAGTTGAATAACATAAATTGATTTCCAAGATAGAGATTATTCAGAGTTACTTCCAACAAGAAGATAATTCCTTCGATAATATTATCCTGAAGGAAAAAGAAGCCAAAGCAGCAAGGGTTACTCTCCAAAAGGCAATCATATATTCGGAAAATTAAGAGACATCCAAAGCTATGAAAATATCAACCATAGAGCAGATCAGAGGCAACATCATGCTCAAGCTATGGGAAACCAACATAACTGAAAACAAAAGAATAGTCAAGGAAATCAGAGATGATTGCGAAGCAGTTTTTTATCTTTTAGACAAAATATCGTTGAACATTGGAAAAGGAAATTGTACAGGAGTCCTGGGATAGATTAATATCATAAGACATCAATTAAATTTTAGAGAAAATTTGAGTGAAATTCAAACATAAATTTCACGGCTAAGAGAAATGGATGTCACCCTAATAGACAGGTTGTTAGTTGAGCCCAACTTAAAACTACAGTCGATAAAGTTTGCAGATAAAGGAGTTGAGGACCGTGTTTCCAAGACACAGAGAAAGGTTTATCTGTTCGAAGCAAAAGACCTTCTAGAACCCCCCATAAATTTTACACAGTTCCTAGAGAGATGCATTGAATGTATTGGATCAAAAGAAGGAGAGCCATCAACAAAATAAAAGTATCATTTGGAAGATCTTTACTTCCAAGAAAAATAGAAAAATGGAGAAGATCATGCAAACAATTTTTGATCTATTTTTAACAAATAGTTAGTCACTAGAAATTAGGAAATCACCAACCGTCTTAAGATTGGTAGTTTTGTATAAATAGAATTTTTCAAGACTAAGAGAAGGATTTTTTTTCTGGAGGGGATTGCAAAGCGAAAATTTCATTTTGCCAGAATTAATACAATATAGATTGAAGATTCCAGATCTTGTCAAGCCTGAGTTATGTGTTTCTCTGTCATTTCGGCTTTTATTTCGTACCTTCGTTAAATGCTTTCATGATGTAAATTCTATTGTGGTGATTGAACATTCAGATTATCTAACTGTTTGCAGTTTTTCCTCTGTATCAACTGTCAGCGGATATAATACCTATGAACGTTTTAGAACTCTGAAATTATATATTTCTTCGAAGTTATCATCCCTCTTTCTTCTATTAGCATAAAATGAGATTCCTCTTAAATTAATGCCTCATTATTTGTTATACAACTACATATTTCCTTTTCTTTCTTCATTCCATGCACAGTCTCTTTTAAATTTGACTTAGATACTAGAAATGACCTTTATTTATGTTATACTATTGATCCATAATTTGGAAGTTTTGTTAACCAAAAATCTGCAACCCTTGAAAAAAAGTTTGACTTATAAAAAGGAAACCCTTAGCTTTCATGACTGTTCCAGTTAAAAGACAACCTAATATAGAACCCGGTCTATCAGATCAGACAAGCATTGCATTAAACCTATTCAATACCATCTTAAAACAACAAATACATGGGTAGAACTTGAATGTTCATGGGCTGTAATTGAAAGGGATACTAGCATCCAAGAACAATGGGAAGCTAGACAGAGACAGTTAAGGAACCAACCGTGATCTCGCTTTCCATTAAACTAGTATTTTTACCTGTCAACTATCTCTACCTTTTCGGATGCCTTGACGGTATACTTTATAGACTTAAAGTATAAACTCAGGAACAACATCTTTTTGGCGCCGTTGTCGGGGATGAAGAAATGAATCTTTTCCCTAGGAAGAATGACATTGACATTTTCTTTCTTTGATAGTGAACAAAGATCGAAAAACCTTATAAGTCTACTTTTATCTTTTACTTGGTGACTCCACGATAAGTAAATTGGATTTTAGCCGAAACAACACCAGAAAGAACCCGGATGACAAGCAGACCTCGCCAGTGTCTGATCCAGAAAAGATTTTAAAATCAAGAAGATTTCTTAGAAAAATCATTTCACTGACACATACCATCTGTCAAACTAATTCTACACTGTCGAATGACAGAGGAATGATTGAGAGATCTGTCTCCCTCCCCCTTTCAATCGATACATTTTGTTTCCCAAATTCCACACTCCTACTACCGAGCGCTCCGATGAATGCCCTGTGTATCCTGATTTAATCCCCATCGATTCTCCGATATATTCGTCCTACAAGTCTGGAGAAACAAGGTTTTTTCATCTTGGGCCTTCTTTCTCCAGTTTCCTGTGCCTTGACGATCAGTTCCCCACAACATTTCTGTCACATTCAAGTACAACCCAAAATCTACCAAGCTTCCATGAGCTTTCTCCTCATACACTCCAAGTTTCAGCCTCAAATCTATCAATGGATGCACATAGAGGTGCGGGGGCTGGAGGCGGTGCTATAGGTGGTGTTGTAGAAGGAGAAGCAGGTGGCCAAGTACCACTCCATGGAATTTTTGGTAAGGTGGCTGCAAGATATGCCACTCTTGTCCTCTCGGTTCCCCTACATGACCTTCCAGAAAATTACATGAAAAATCTCCCAAAATTTACAGGGGAAGGCGATTTAACTGCACAAGAACACATCAATTTCTTTGACCAATTTGCCAATATCCTAGGACTCAAAAACGAAGATGTCTACTCCAAAATCTTAGTACAAACTTTCGAAGGGCAGGGCAGAACCTGGTTCCGAGGCTTAGCAGCGGGATCTTTAAGGTGATACGATGAACTCAAAAGTTCTTTCATCAGGAAATGGGGAGAAAGAAAAGATCACCTCTATTATCTGATTGAATTCGGGGCTCTTAGAAAGAAAAATTATGAATCAGTTCTCGAGGTCACCCAAAGATTTAATAAATTGTATAATAAAATTCCCATCGAGGTCAAACCTTCTCAGCCTGCAACGAAAGTAAGTTTCGCTGGAGATTTCGACCCCGATTTCGCCTTACTATTAAGAGAGAGGAGATCAATAGACCTTACCAAGATGATGTCATTAACTTAGAAGATGACAAACCGAACATAGTTTTCGGTCCACATTTTGAAGGGGCCAAAGACATTGTTGCCCCCTTCTATATCATGTTAACCTTGTTCGACCAACTACTCCACAACTGTATGCTCGATTATGGAGCATCCCACAATGTAATTCCTAAAGCCATTATGGATAAATTGGGTCTTGAAATCACTAGGCCTTATGGAGATTTGTATTCATTCGATTCAAGAAAAGTTAAGTGTATAGGAATAATTAAAGAATTGGTGGTAAATCTGGCACAAATACCTGCGAAAAGAATTATCATGGACGTAGTGGTCGCCGATATCCCTCCAAAATATGGTATGCTATTATCTAGATCCTGGGGTGCCAAGCTTGGGGGATCTCTCCAGCGTGACATGACATATGCTACGATCCTAGTTTTTGGAGGATAGTTCACGCGCCTATACAAAGAGACCAGGTTGGCATTCACGGTAAGTGATTTGCGCAACCTGAATAACCACCGTGTATATATTACTGATCAGGATCTAGGTAATTGTATTTTATCCATTGATGATGATATTTTTTTAGGTATAGATGAAAGTAGTACAGAAGAAAAAACAAAAATAGAAAAAAATAAAAAAAATGTATATAACATTGGTGTGTGAAAGATGTTTTTTGACGACGCTTCATCTTACATTGGAGTTGGAGCTGGGACACTCCTTGTGGCCACTGATAATCAATTCATAATCTCTTTTTCCTATAGAATCTAGTGGAATGTGGACCACATTAATAATGTATGCAAGTATGAAGCCTTAGTGTTAGGGTTAGAAGCCGCTAGGAGAATGAAAATAAAAAACCTCGAAATCTTTGGTGATGCCGAGCTAATCGTAAAACAGGTAAACCGAAAGTACCAGGCCAAACATCCTAGGCTGAGGTCTTACAGAAATTGTGTCTAGGATTTGATTGAAAGTTTCTTCTCCTCTGTGAAAGTCCACTACATTCCAAGAACTGAAAACCAATAGGCTGATGCGTTAGCCAAAGCAGCCTCAACCTTCACACCTCCCACCGCTTTCAAACTAAAGTACCATATACAAATGAGACACCGACCTTCCATACCCAATAACATACAACACTGGCAAGTTTTTGAGGATGATGAACAACTGCACAAATTTTTAGAATCGATAGACGAGTTTTCCGAAATGCATGCCAACCAAGAAAACCAAAATGATCCTGTTTGGATCATGCGGGAAGGGGAAGATCCCCAAGAATTCCACGATAAAATCACCAATCATCGAATGCTTGTTCTAAAAAATAACCAGATCCCCAAGGGTCTGATTCCCTTGGAAAGGTTATTTAATCAAGACGATATCCCATTAAGATCCACCTTACAACCTCAATCTGAAGAGGTTGAGGAATGTGACATAGGTACCAAAGAAAACCCTCGGTTGGTGAAACTATCCAAATACCTATCCCCAGAAAACAAAAGTAAATACGTTGAGTTGCTTAGAAAGTATAAAGATGTTTTCTCTTGGTCTTACGACGAATTGAAAACTTATGATACTTCTATAATCGAACATAAAATTCCTTTGAAACATGGTGTCAAGCCTTTTAAACAGAAACTCAGACAGATAAACCCTATCCTACTACGAGTAATAGAAAAAGAGGTCAAAAAACTGTTAGACGCCAAAATCATCGTCCCACTAAGATATTCTGAGTGGGTAGCTAATCTAGTCCCAGTAAGAAAGAAAAATGGTGAAATCAGGCTGTGTGTTGATTTTAGAAACCTGAACTGATCATCACTCAAAGACAATTATCCATTGCCTAAGATGGACCGCATCTTAGAGAAAGTAGTTGGAGCTAACAAAATGTCAATAATTGATGGTTTTTCAGGTTACAATCAAATTGCAGTACACCAAGATGATAAGGAAAAAATGACTTTCACTACCCCTTGGGGTACCTTCATGTAAGATAAAATGCCTTTCGGCTTGATGAATGTGGGAGAAACCTTCCAATGAGCCATGGACATTGCCTTCGTGGGTGAGAGAGATAAATTTGTTGTTATCTATCTCGATGATCTAACTGTTTTTTCAAAATCTGATGCAGAACATTTAGTACACCTGAAGCAAACTTTCGAGAAATGTCGTAAATTTGGTTTGTCCCTCAATCCCCAAAAATCTCATTTCGCTATGCAAGAAGGTAAGATATTTGGTCATCTAGTGTCTAAATACAGAATCAAAATCGATCCCAAAAGAATTGAAGCAATAGATACCATAAATATCCCTAGGAATGTAAAAGAAATTCAATCTTTCTTAGGAAAAATAAATTTCTTGAGAAGATTCATCCCTAACTTTGCCGAAATTGTGAAGCTGATCATAGATATGTTAAAAAAGAATAGTGAGATGAAGTGGACAAGTGAAGTGAAATCATCCTTTCAACGAATCAATAAATTTATCAACGAAGCACCAGTCTTGGAAAGTCATAATTACACAAAATAATTTCTGTTTTTTTCCTTCGCTTCCGAACACACTATTGCAGCTGTATTGTTACAGAAAAATGAAGAAGGCTTTGAACAACCCATTGCCTTTTTCAGTAAAAGTATGAGAGATGCTGAGTTGAAATATAATATACTAGAAAAACAAGCTTATGCAATGGTAAAGGCTCTCAAGTCCTTCAGAACGTACGTATTACATTCGAAGATCATAGCCTATGTTCCTACAAGCTCTGTCAAAGACATACTGGTTCAACCAGATAGTGATGGGAGAAGAGGCAGATCGCTAGCCAAGATTCATGAGTTCGATCTTGATGTCAAACCAAAAAAACTCATTAAAGGCCAAGGTCTGACTAAATTTTTAGTCGAATCCAACTTGCAGGCACTCGGATTAAATCAACTGCAAGAAGACGAGGATTTACTAGAGATAAATGAACTCAACTTCGCTACTCCTACGGTTGAGATAGAAGACATGTTTTCTTCTTCAGGCTGGTACCTTGATATTGTTTCATACCTATTGACTCTTCAATGTCCCAGTGAACTAACCCCATCTAAAGCCAAGACACTGAAGCTACATGCTATAAAATATTGTATTGTAGACGAAAAATTATATTGGAAGGATCCCCTAGGTTTCCTGCTGAGTTATTTAGTCGAGACCAAAACTGAAAAGGTTATAGATGATTTCCATTAGGGAGTGTGTGGAGGACACCACGCTTAGTGAGCCATGGCTTATAAAATCTTAAGAGATGGATATTATTGTCCCAAACTTTTCACAGATATAAACACCAAAGTCTGAACTTGTGTTCCCTGTCATCTGTTTACAGGTAAACAGAAAGTCCTAGCCTTACCTCTAATTCCAGTTAAAACTGAATCCCCTTTTTAGCAGTGGGGTCTTGATTTTATCGAAGAGATTCACCCACATTTCAGTGCTTAGCACAGGTGGATTCTAACTCAATGGACTATTTTACTAAGTGGGTGAAAGTTGTTCCCACGAGAAACGCAACTGACGCATTTGTAATCAATTTTCTAGAGAAAAATATTTTATCCAGATTCGGCTGTCCTCGAAGCATAGTCACCGACAATGCACAAGCATTTAAATCGATGGCTATGATAATATTTTGTCAAAAATTCAACATCATATTAGGCCACTCCACAACTTATTATCCGCAGGGAAACAATTTAGCTGAGTCATCTAACAAAAGTCTGACAACTGTGATAAAAAAAATATTGACTGAGAACAAGAAGACATGGCATATCCATTTGAAATACTCTCTATGGGCCAACATGATAAGTACCAAAAGGGCAATTGGAATGTCCCCTTTTCAGATGGTTTATGGCACTGATGTTATTTTACCAATCAATCTTGCTCTGCCAGTAATGAAAATTTGGCAAGATTCAAACGAAGAACCTAAAGACATTACTAGGAGAGCAAACCAGTTGGTCGAATTTCAACAAAATAGAACCAAAGTAAATGAAAAGTTGCAGAGATATTAGGATAAGATGAAGGCTTTGTTCGATCAGAAGGCTAAGGATAGAGATTTTCTCCCTGGAGATCTGGTACTAAAATGGGAATCCAGAAGAGAAGACACGGGAAAACACGGTAAGTTCGATTCGATCTAGTCTGACCCCTATAGAGTCTCGGCCTCAAAAGGAGGAAATTCCTTTTCATTAGAAAATCTCAATGGAGACATTCTGAGTGCTCCTGTGAATGGGCGATACCTTAAACACTACATGCAGTAATATGTTTTCGAATTTTCATTGTACATACTGGTTTGTTTTCACGTTTCTCTTGTAGTTACATTTCTTTCGGTAAGTTTAAAAAAAAAAAAATGTTTATAAGTTTTCTCCAAATAAATAAATAAATTTTTAGAAAATGCAAATACAAAATAGCTCAAATCTAGCAGTTCAAAAAAATTGGTATGAGTGTATGAAAATTACCAGGTCATTTTATTCGCAGGAACAATGTCATGGACTCACGAGATCAACTACACTACAGAGGTAATCTGCATGGATAATCAGGATACATACTTACCAAAAAGGTAATAAGTAAACAATCCTCTGGCTGTAAATACGACGAACTACGAAGGTATGAACTCTGACTTGGAAACCTGAGTTAAAAAAATGTCCTAATAGGTATAAATGAATGAGACGCAAATTTTGAAGTTTCCAAAAAAAAAAAAAAATTAACTAAAAATTTATACTCGTTAGCACTCCTAAGTAGTCCGAGATTCTCTCACCTTTTCCCTTCGATCACTATCAAGCTTACTCTTCACCCAACCTTGACATTTTCCCTTTAGTCTCTAAATAAAAAAAAAGGGGGGCAAAAGGTCTCATCTTAATTTCAGAAACGTTGAGACTAACTTTCAAAACGAGGATAGGAAAAATTCTATGTTTCTCCTAAACTCTAGATGAGTCGGAAGTATGTCTGGGATAATCCTAACCTTTTTAGTCGTTCTAGCAGAAATAAAATGATCGTTTTCTCTCAAGAGATTCAAATATATAT
>ML782816.1:87678-103799 GCA_009831015.1 Picea engelmannii
AAAAGTATGGATAATTATTTTATCCTAAGTTTCAAAGTTGGGGACAAGTGGGCCAAAGTAGCTCCCAACATGACAAGTGTCACGTTGGGGACATGCATACATATTGTTGTGACTTAGTTCTTTTGGGGACACTCTTCCATCATATTTTCCTACATCCAGACCATTGATTCCTTCGATCATTCAACCATGATGCCATGACCATTTTTCACTCACGCAGTCAGTTATCCTCCATACTTTTTGTCATTGTACCTGAACCTATTTCCATATCCATTTTTTCTTGTTGGTGCACCTGGTTAACTTTGGAGTGGGATTGAAGAAGTGGGTTGTCAGGTCCATGGGATATTGAAGAGGCAGGTTGTCGGGCCCGTGAGTAATTCTCTGAGTGAGAGAATTGTTGGGGATCAATTTCCTGAAGGTGATAAACTGTAGCAACAGTGCTCTGATACTTTCGGTCTGGCCTGTTGCTGAAGCCCTGGAAAGGAAGTGGGGTAGCCAAAGGACTATTGAGCAGAGAAGGGGCACACGTCCTTGGGTGGGACAGACATGTGGGGAATGAGAGGTTGTAGGCTGTTAGTTGAGTGAGCACATGAGACAGAGTCTTTCCTGTTTTCCATGAGCCATTATCCTGGTTAGGAACCCTTTACCCGAGTGGAGTTTAGTCCCAGCTCAGGGGTGACTCACTATTGAGAGTGATGAACAATGTAGTCTAAGGATGTGAGGTTCGTGGAAGGTCTGCATGCAGTTGGGGACATTCTTACCAAGATAAGTGCCAATTGTGTGATAAATTTACATGTTGCATTATTATTTTATGGATTTATATTTATAATTGTGTTTATATTTATGGGTATTTCCTGTATATGTTGTATCTATGCGTTTACTTTTATTCAATATGAATCTATGCATTTATAGATGTATTTGACTGTTTACGTTATATATAAATGCTTCCACAATAATTCTGTATGTATATATTGTTATTGCATGAAGATAGAAAATTGTATGTGGCATAGCTCAGTTGGATATTGGGTATGTTACATTATGTTCTGCAGAGAGAACGAAAGAGTTCTCTAGCGTAGTGTGTCCTGGCATGGATAGTCGGGAACGTTACAAAATGGTTTTCAGAGCTAAGTTAAGTGGTCTGAGTAGTATCATTGCCCGACCTGTTGGTGGTCGGGGCCGTTACAATATGGTATCAGAGCTTCAGTTTTCAACACCAAGCCTGGATGGCCCGAGATATTTAAGTTGAAGGGAAATTTCACAAAGGATTTATTTCGAAGTGGCCAGATTTCGAATTACGGAACGTCCATGGAAAAAAGTAACAACAATTGTGCGGAATTGGGAAAAAGCCCCAATTTATATTGTTAAATTCATGGGAAAATTGGGAAATTCGTCCATGTGGTGAGATATTATCGATTTAATATATGTTCTACTAAATTCAGACCTAGAATTGGTCGAATTTCAAGTCACAAGGAAGCCATGTCAGTTGGAGTGAGTTTTGTAATTAAAATTCCCAATTCGTGAATTGATTTTGGGTGAATTTGTTCTAGAAATGTCACCCCACAATGATTTGTTGTTGCAGAGGTTGAATTTGTATTATCGGGGTGAAATTGAACGAATTTCGTGGTTGCAGAATGTCTATGGTAAATTGGGGAAAAAGTTAGGAAAAAGCCTCAATTTCTGCAGTGGAATTCACGAGGAATCGATGCACATAAAGGTAAATGTGCATAGGTGGGCGTGCTAAAAATGCAGGATGTGCAGTAAAAGGATTATGATATGTGAAAATTGGGTACCGCGCGGACAAATGTTGGCGTGCTGGTACACACACTAAATTTGGCACCGCACAGAAAAATGTTAGTGTGCGGGTGTGTGTGCTAAATTTGGCATTGCGCAGTGTGCATACGCATAAGAAGTGTGTGCAGTGTGGACATTCATAATAATGGCGTGCATGGTGTGCGCAGTATTGGCATAGTGCAGAGGAGTTTGGTTTGTGCACGCACAATATGAGTATAATCATGTCACGTGACAACTTAGTTAATGGTGCACGCAGAGTATTGGTGCGTGGCGGGGGCGTACTAAAATCTGGGATGGTGTAGCGCATAGAGTAAAATGCGCGTGGAATATCATTGTGCGATACAAAAACTGCGCGCAACAGGTATTAGTACAGAAACCATAATTGCGCAGTGAATTTTGGTGCGCGACACAAAAGTAGTGCGTGTAAGTTATTGGCAGGACATAGAAGTGATACACAATGGTTTTAAAGTGTGTGAAGCACGATTTACCTTGTGTTTTTATTGTGCATGGTGAATATGGGTTCACTGGTTGATATATGTGCGCGTGAATTTTTTTGAAGGGAAAATAACAACAGAAAACCAATGATTTTCTGTGATGTTTTATATCATTTGAACGCCATCTTTTACAGCGCGTTTTTAAAGGCCTTAAGAGCATTTTGAGAAACTCAAAAACCACGAGACAGAGGTGCACCAAACATACACTTTGTCTCTGCAGATCAAATAAAAGAGCTCAGAGAGAGATCTCTAATGGTGTAAATTGTTCGTCAAACGAAGCTTTTATGAGAATGTTACAACACAAACAGTGGAGGGTAAATATTAAGACCCATCTAACGTCAAAGAGCCATAACTCTCTGCTCCAGAATCAGATTGAGGCGCAGAAGCAGTCAATGGAAATATATTGAACCATAGAAGACACTCCAAGAGCTGAATTAAATTTTTGGGCATGTTAAAAGTGTTTAATATGGAAAATAAGGTACCTGTAGCATATCAGTTACAGTATGTATTTTGGCCTAGAACTTCAGCGGGTTGTAACTAGCAGCCCATAACCCAGAATGAGGTGAAACTTGGATAGAGTGTCCATAAAATGTATATTAAGAAATACAATTGATATCCCACGAAAATTCCAAAGGATTAGGTGAAAAAATCCATATTACAACGCAAAGTTGTGCAAGTTGAAGAATGAACAAAAAAAAAAAAAAAATTATTGGACAATTTTCAATCAACCATAACTTTCTGCTCAAGAATCAGAATTGAGCATGGGAGTAGGCATTGGAAAGGTATTGAACAGTGGAATCTCAATATCCACCTAAAAAAATTTATAAAGGAATTTAAATTTCTAGGAAATCAAAAGAAAGAATTATGATATGTATTATTGAACCAGAATGGTTCATATTTTCATAAAATTGTTGAGTGAGTTAACCTGACAAAGTTTAGTTAAAATTAAGAAAAGGTACTCAGGAAAAGAGTGCTATGACAAAATATTTCGGAAGATGATCATAATACAAGACTACAAAAGGTTAATGTATGAATCTTGGTGCAACCATAAAGTCTTTGGAAGCCACTACATGAAGTCCTTTCAGGTTAGTCAAGTATTCAATGGAACCTGGGTAGAGGAATAGATCATGTAGTGAATGAATTAGTGAACACTCCCAAAGAAATCAATATACAAGTTAAGAAATGAATTGGAGTCAGATATATTATAAAAGGAATTGACTATTAGAATGATAGTAATCAGATAAAGAAAGAGGCTTAATGCATATATGGATAAAGAGTGCATCGTATCCATGGTTAGTTATGAAATTAAAGAGTAATTATTTCCTTATGTTTATCAGAGTCCGCAATGGAAGCATGGGATGGAGGGTATCATTATGTCTTCATATAAGTGGATTGTGCAAGGCAGGTTAAAATCAGATTGGTCAAGACAAGGAAACGTAATAGTCAACAAGCAAATCCAAGTGCTGATATGATCAGATAAGGAAAGGGTAAATCAAGTAACTAAAGAAGGAAGTTGATGTTAATTGTCCAAGGTTACTCAGAAAACATGACTGGAAATATAATTGGGTCATGTAGAAGTTGGATCATGGGGATCCGAATAATAGTGGGATGCTGAAAATTAATATCGGCATAATATGTAGTTGCAAGTCCATGAACATCCTAGAATAATGGAAGAACAATTCATGGGGTAGATATCAAGAAAATGGGAATGCATGAAAACACTCCAAGAGGGAAAGCAATAATATTAGTAGAGATTATTGATGCATTCCAAAAGTATTGAAAATATTTCCACAATAACATGAAGATGTCAAAGCCAAGAAAGACTTAAAGGTGAAATGAATCTCTGTAGAGAGTCAGTAAAGAACCATGAAGAAGAAAATGGTTTTATGCATGGTTTTGAATGCAAAAGAGATGGTGTCTGAAAAGAATCCATCTCAAATGGCATGGAGCCATGAGTGACATTTCTAGGGGGTGGAAGTACCACTTGAAATTATGTTAGTAAATTAAAAGAAACATTAAGTGCTTTTACTTAATTCTATGTAGCCAGGGAAGGAGGTAGTTGTGCATCCTTAGAGCATGCTAAGAGAATTGGCTATGCAAGACAAGTTTGAGTCTAGTTGGCAAGGAGTAGAGAAGAATGCAAGAAAACTCAAATATTAAATTATTCATTCAAGGAAGAGATGAAGTAGTTCAGTCCGAAAAATAAATGGATGTTGAATATCCAAAGTCTATAAGACAACATGATGGGAATTATAATTCATCCAAGTATGAGTTGGCATAGATGGATCCAGGAAGTAAATAAAAGCTTAAGGTTAATATCATTTTAGTATTTGGATGGAAAATAAAAGGAAGACAAGAGTGTTTTGTCTAGAAAGTGCTCAGATCATAAATATTCATGTACAATAATTACAGTGAAGAGCACTTGAAGGTTTAGGAATCCAGAAGAATGGAAGACTTCTGGGATAAACAAGGAAACATGATACTGGAAGAAAGAAGTTGATGCAATTACTGTAGCAACAAGTATTTTATGGCTAGTTGGGACAACCATAAAGTGAGAGTGCTTGCATGTTTGCAAGTGTTGCTGATAATATTGCTGCACATGGAAGGAAACAATAGAAAGTTGGAATGTTGAATTATAAGCTGATAAAGAGGCATAAGAGCTTCTATCATCATCAACTAATCAGGTAGCATTAAATTTTTTTAATGCTAGCCATGTAGGTAAGTATTTCTTTTTGAAGTTATATTGCATAATTGCCGAAGGGAAATTTAGGTAAGGATTTCCCCAAATTGAAGTTTATAATACACTGTATGGTATTGTTTAAGTGCATTGATAGGATTAAGTTACCAGTAAGTGTGGTAAAGGATAGAGGCCTATTATATTTATCAAAGATTTTATCTTTTGAATGCACACACTAACATATTAGCATGTCATGTTAATTTGGTTTTGAGGCAATAACTAGAGAAAATAAAAGATAATAACTTGTTATAGGAATGATGCTAAGAAAGCTAGTCATGTATGAGACCAAGACATGGTTGTATATGGAAAGGTATGGTTATAGAAAGGTTATGTGCCACACAAATACCAAATGAGCTTCCTACCTTTAAATAAAACTTGGTCTACAACCTTTTTGCTAACACTAATAAACACTACAAAATTGTATTCTTGGTGTAGTGTTCATGTCAAAAAGGAAGGCATCCAAGTAATTGTGAAGACAATAGTAAGTGTGTGGAGATGTGTCAAGACATTGGCCAGATTTCCAATTTATGGATGGTGAGATGCATGACTTAGATAAAGCTCATTCTGAAAATCAATGCAAGGGTGCATTGAATAAATAAGCATTGAGAGTTGCAATCATGCCTGGTAAGTGGTAGAGTTGCACTCATACATGATGGAATTGTATACTTAAATGCATTTTGCTGAATGCATTTTGTGAGTGCATGTATATATGTTTTTACATGGAAATAATTATACTAATGGTTGAAATGTTTCTAACTCATGAAGTTGAGAACATTTCAGGAATTGATAAACATTCCAACATGAAAGTTGCAAGTGAGGTGGTAACAGGAATAGTGACTACAGAAAATTTCTGTTCAGAAAATTGAAGAAATGAACTTATTGTTATTAGTTATGAATATGCATATGAATGGAATGATGAGTCATTCTATTTGGTTGAATTGTTTGGTAATTGTGATTGAATTGCTAGGTGCAGGCAATTCTAAGAAGATTGCATAAGGTGATGTCCATGTTGAATTATGATGTACAGAAAATACTGACAATTTGATGTTTGTATGCAATATATAATCATTGCAGGAAAAATGGTATTTAGCATGGTGCTTGCTGAAATACACAAGGAAAATTACATCCTATTATTGCAACAACAATGAAAAATTATGAAATAGAATTTCATATTTTGGGAAAAGTCAAAATTCATTATGAAATTAATTTGATTTCTAAAATGGAATTTTTATAATGCTCTCTCTCATGATAACTGCATGTGTGTGATGCAGATGAGTTGATATTGATTAAAGTTGGAACTCCTGGAGCCACGATGCTCTGATACTTCATGTTCAGCCTGTACTGGAGCCCTGGAAGGGAAGTTGAGCAGTCGATGAACTATTGGACAGTGAAGGTGCATACTACCTTGGGTTGTATAGGCATGTGGGGAAGAGAGACCGTTGGTTGGAGTGTTGTTGAGGGATGATATGTTGCTGAGAGTTTATCAACAGTGAGATATAAGGCTAGGTGGAATGCCATGGATCTAAAACCATTTGTTGCTTCAATGAGGTATAATTGAAGCATGTAATAAGGAACAATTAGCTGAATTATTTCCTAAAATAGCTCTATGGAATAGAGAAATTGACTTCAAGTTGCAGTATAAGTACCAGAACTGGTGTTGGAAAGTAGAGCACCAGATGGGTAACAAGATTTCAATAGCTAAAGCTTGGATATTTTAAATAATTTGAATGGTACATGGTATATAATGCACTAAGGATTTTTGGAATTTTTTTTGTATGTGGATACATGATGCACTGAGGACAATGCATAAATAAGGGGAGGGGATTGTAATATCCCCAGGTAGAATCCCAACTGTAAATGTAACAATGTACTTAAGCTGGTGAGCTGTTTGATATATTTTTGGCTTCATTTTCCATGGTGTAGTGCGCGCATGTACTGCATAGTAAAATGATGCACATCCCAGGATACCGCGCGCAACAACTTGAGTGTGCACGATTGTGAGGCCAACGAGCCTTTGTGTATATGCTATGTTTTATAGGCTGGTGAGCTAGTGGTTATAAGCTATGATGTTTATATTTTGATTAGGCTGAAGAGCCTAGATGTTAAAGGCCAATGAGCTTGTTTTTGTATATGTCTCATAATTAATATAAATACATCGTTGCACGCAGACCTACCACGATAAGAGAGATGGGGGACTAAACTCCACTACTTAGGGAAGGGGAGGGAAAAAATTTAGGAAAAGGGGCTAAGCTAGGGAGCTTGAACCAAAAAGGAATATTATATTAATATTTCCTAAAGTATAAAAGTATGGATAATTATTTTATCCTAAGTTTCAAATTTGGGGACAAGTGGGCCAAAGTAGCTCCCAACATGACAAGTGTCACGTTGGGGACATGCATACATATTGTTGTGACTTAGTTCTTTTGGGGACACTCTTCCATCATATTTTCCTGCATTCAGACCATTGATTCCTTCGATCATTCAACCATGATGCCATGACCATTTTTCACTCACGTAGTCAGTTATCCTCCATACTTTCTGTCATTGTACCTAAACCTATTTCCATAGCCATTTTTTCCTGTTGGTGCACCTGGTTAACTTTGGAGCGGGATTGAAGAAGCGGGTTGTAAGGCTCGTGGGATATTGAAGAGGCGGGTTGTCAGGCCCGTGAGAAATTCACTGAGAGAGAGAATTGTTGGGGATCGATTTCCTGAAGGTGCTAAACTGCAACTAGAGTTCTCTGAGACTTCCGGTCCAGCCTGTTGCTGAAGATATGGAAGGGAAGTGGGGCATCCGAAGGACTATTGAGCAGAGAAGGGGCACACTTCCTTGGGTGGGATAGGCATGTGGGGAATGAGAGGCTATAGGCTATTAGTTGAGTGAGCACCTGAGACAAAGTCTTTCCTGTTTTCCATGAGCCATTAGCCTGGTTAGGAACCCTTTACCAGAGTGGAGTTTAGTCCCAGCTCGGGGGTGACTCACTGTTAAGAGTGATGAAAAGTGTATTCTAAGGCTTGGAGGTTCGTGGAAGGTTTGCATGCAGTTGGGGACATTCTTACCAAGATAAGTGCCAATTGTGTGATAAATGTACATGTTGGAGTGTTATTTTATGGATTTATCCTGTGTATGATTTATAATTGTGTTTATATTTATGGGTATTTCCTGTATATGTTGTATGTATGCGTTTACTGTTATTCAATATGAATCTGTGCATTTACATATGTATTTGACTTTTTACATTATATATAAATGCTTCTGCAAGAATTCTGTATGTATATATTGTTATTGCATGCAAATAGAAAATTGTATGTGGCATAGCTCAGTTGGATAGTGGGTATGTTACATTATGTTCTGCAGAGAGAATGGAAGAGTCCTCTGGCATAGCATGTCTTGGCATGGACAGTCGGGAATGTTACAAAATGGTTTTCAGAGATAAGTTAAGTGGTCTGAGTAGTGGCATTGCCCGACCTGTTGGTGGCTGGGGACATTACAAAAAGGAAAACAAATAACTGCATCAGATCATATTGAAATGAATTTTGAATTAGTTAAGAAGAGGATTACATAATTTAAATTGCTAAGTCAAGAGCGTCATAAGACGAATTATGGACTCTTAACTCTCCAATTTAAAAAGAGTAAAATGTAAATGGGATTTCAAATACATAAGAAATACACACTATGAGAGAAAACATAACTCATATCACAGCCATTAGAATATTTTCATAAACAATTCAAAATTCTTTTGCATTGTATATTCACTTTATCTCCATGGATTTACAAAGTCTTCCCGCTACAAGGGCAGGCCCCTCTTCGATCCGTCCAACCATTTATTTATCTTTGTAATAGTATATATAGGTAGATTACATCTAGGATTCAAAACGAATCATCTTCCCGAAAGTTCCAAAAATAGCCGTCGGTTACAAAAGAGTAACACACAACAACCAAACTCCTATTTTCTAGGGGACGTTATAAACAAAACTGACATATTTTTTGGTTTTTTTGCCTTGTAGGCCACTTGTCAATATTATTACAAAATTCTCTGACAGACACTAAACTTATCCTCCAATCTATTTCATCTTGGCAATTTCTTCTTTTAATGTATCAAGCCATGCTAGTTGGTTTTCCCCAATGCTTTCGACCACCTCAGCGTTTACCTCTATTTTCTGACGCTTGCTCCATTTTCTCTTGACAAATTATGTATGGTGTTTGCCTGCATATCCGTTGATGATTACATCCTTCATGATGGGATTTAATCTAATCTCTTTGTCCGCTCCTATCTCTCCTGAAGGCTTTGTATAAAATTATGTTGCTAAGATTCGAGAAACTAGTTTCTCTCTTTTCTTCAATGATGAATTTGTCATATTAGTTGAAAATCCTAGTTCATTGGAGGCCACTTGGTTTGTTGTATCCATTTTACCTGGTTTTGCAGCAAGCATGAACTTATCTTCCTTAGCTGAATGATTCGACCTGTGATTACCCCGTTCTGAAATAGATTGTTAATTTCCCAAAACAGAGTAATGTAACCCATGTTTTGAATGATAATCGTCATTGAGTGTCAACCATGAACTATTGACAAGAATACTTGTAGGTACATCGGTTTATCATGTTTGGCCAATCTATTTCGAATGATGAGCCTTCGATTTGGTTATCTGGCAGTGCTCACCTGGCATTTGCACGGACGAAAAGTACTCGAACAAGTGGTGTGAGATGATTTGACCGGCCGTCACTTTTCCCTCTCCACATGCGATATTTAGATTTGACATATTTAATGATATTAGAACACGTGACATCGAGGCATGGTTGAGCGGTTTCATGCTCACCCGTTTTTCTCCCCAATATGCTTCTGGAGGTTCCACGTGTCTATGGGTTGAAATCGTGGTATTTTCCTTGACCCACTCTCTAGTGCTTAACCTCCACATTATTTCCTCGCTTGATATGTCTCTTTACCATCGATCTGGGCTGCTCAAGATCCATGGACCACCGAGTCCCATCACTTCTACATCTCCGCCACTTTTAACCCTGTTCGCCAGATATGACCCCACCTGCTAATCTAACACTCCTCTATATTGTTTTAGCATTCTGCTAAATCTCAAGACTTGGATTCCAAAAAATTATTATAGTGATGACATAGGCTCCAACTGGGGATGTTACCCTCCCTGTGAGGTAGCAAAGAACTTGTATAAAAGGTGTTGGATCCATTGGGATGCTCCTAAAACACGTGTGTGTATCGTGTTCCAACCTATCACCAGTGTCTACTGAAAACCAAACTCTGCACACTACTATCCACTGGCTACTGAATATACCGCTAGAAATATGATTGTATACACTACTGGAAATCCAAAAAATGCTTGACCAACAAGCTTATTTTCACTTACCTACCCTAAAAATGCTGAAATGAATACTCAATCAAGTGATGATAAAGTGCCAATGCAGCCAATCAAGCAATTGGATTCTCGATTTTTCTTCGCTCACATCTTTCTTAAGTAGGGAGACAAATGTAAAATATGGTAGCTGAAAGAAAAAATTGAATCCAAAACCTGAGCTTATGAATGAAATAAACTCCTCCTTCATTGAAGACTGTAATAGGATGGCCATAGGATCTTGAAAATCATGAAAAATCATTTCTTCTTGATGAGAAAAAATAGAAAGACAAGCCTCTTTCATAAGTGTTTGTTGCTCTTGCTCTATTTCTTCAATTCCAGGAACACTTTCAAATAAAATTCCAGCAATAGGTTTGTCTAATATTCCATGCATGTCAACAAAAACATTCATACATCCTTGAACATCTTTAAATGTGACAACCATACTATGTGCATCAGGGTTATCCTTTTGTTAATCAAATGGTTCTAATTTGGTTTTATTAATCTTCTGGAAATTTTCTTGAGTATTGTCATTTTGAATTTCAAATGAATGAATGGAAATAAGTTTTTGCTCATAATATTCTTGCAAATGTGAAAAGAGAACATCATGTACTATTTCATAGTCCAAAGTTCCCATGGATGCATTTTCAAAACCATGATTTTTAAATGAATCAAATAAAACCATTGCTTCTTCATTATCTCTCTGTACTTTTTATTGAAAAGTGGCATACATAGTTTTGTTTCTTTCCTAAAGCTCTATGTTGTTTGTTTTTTCACTCCTCAGAGTTTCCATAGATGCAGTTTCAGAATCCTCATCCATGTCTACGATACTTAGAAATTGGACCACCATGTCATTTTTGGGGGAAGGAAGACAACTTTGAAACACTTTGTCTTGATGGAAGTCTTGTTGCATATCTATATTAGTTTCAGGGGGAGGAAAATAACATTTAACAACAATTTCTTGATCGAATTCATCTTCCTTTTCAGGTTGGTAGCTGAGCATATGCTACAATTCTGAACTGAAATAACCTCTCATGTAATTATCCACATGATCATTTAACACGTGAAGGTCATGGATATTCCTCATTGTTAGGACCCTACAATGTACCTTTTTGCTCACACCTTTTCCTACCATTACACCCTTTTTCCACTCATATTTAAACTTATATTATCACCTTACCCTATCTCTCCAAAGGTATATAACATCCCTTCTCTTTACTATATGATTAATCTATTTTGCATATAATTTTACATTACTCTTGTACTTAACCGTTGATCAGAAATGTATAAGTGATGAAACAGTTCAAACTGCAGATTAGCATTGATGTCTGTTGCTGAAATAGTTAAAGCACACAAACCCTGTGGCTGAAACAGTCTGTGGACTACGATGCTGAAACAACAACTCACACAGAAGAAGTTGTTACACTCTCTGTGGTCTACGATGCTGAAACAACAACTCACACAGAAAAAGATGCTACACTCTCCATGGTCTACGATGCTGAAACAACAACTCACACAGAAGAAGTTGTTACACCCTCCGTGGTCTACGATGCTGAAACAACAACATAAAGTTGTTACATTGACCACAACAGCCGTACCTTGAGCCAAAATTAACCATCGTTTCCGTGTGACCATGTGCTGAAACAGTCAGAACGCAAATCCCGTTGCTGAAACAACCCACGATTTGCGATGCCAAAACAACATACAACAACAGTAACGAGAAAAAAAATAAAGAAGTTGTTACTCCAGTTGAAACAACAACACCCCACTCAGCACCTTTTCACTATTGTAATAGCATTCTATTGCGGGAGACTAGGATATCCTATTCCAGTATAGAGAGTCGATCTGACTAAGAATAGGACTCAGATGTAGACATGTAATTGGATGATCAAATTGTATCGAGGGGATTCTCCTCTTTAAATAAGAGGAAATCATCATTAGAGAGGACCTTCTTCTTGGCTAAGAAAGGATTTACAGAGAAGGACGTATTTTATTTCACACATTGTAATATGATATAGTTGACAGATGAATAAAAGATTGTTCTGAGCATTTCTTTCTAGTTCCTCTCATTTCAGGGGAATCTTGTGAGAAGGGAGGGCCCACCTTCTTCACAAGATTCACCCATTAGCTTTGTAGTGTGTTAAGTGTTATTTCTGTTCATGTTTTGATTAAATTCTGTTTTGCTGAAACACTACTTTACTGAACTCTGTCTTGTTGAAACTCTGCTTTACTGATTGTTACATTGTTTTCATATGATTCATGCTTGGGTAACTGCTAATCATTTTAGTTAACAATCATGTTTGGTGAATTTATGAAAGTGTGTTAATCAGGAACATGTGTTGAAGATTCCTGCTTAGGGAATAGGGTCTTGTTCTCTGTTAAGAGATAGTTAGCCTTCAGTGTGTGTCAATCATTTCAATTAGTAATGAGTTCATAGAAGTGTGATGATCAGGAACAGGTGCTGAAGATTCCTGTTTGGGGAATAGGGTCTTGTTCTCTGTTAAGAGTTAGTTAGCCTTCAGTGTGTGACAATCATTTCAGTTATCCATGAGTTCATAAAGGTGTGATGATCGGAAATAGGTCCTGAAGATTCCTGCTTGGAGAATAGGGTCTTGTTCTCTGTTACAGAATAGCTGGTCTTTCCTTTTGCAGTATCATGCAAATATTTATTTCTCAAGCTGTTATTTTTTAATGTAATCCAGGATTCTTTGGACAATTATTTCTTTAAACATTGAACTCTGCAATAGGTAGATTACTTTCCTGTAATTCAAATTAGAACTTCAATTTGTTCAAGGCAAGGTGTGATTAATATATTTTTACTACAACTCTAAGTTGATTTTGATATTAAGAATATATAGTGTGTGATTACCTTTGAAATAAACAGACTTCCCTAGGTTGGCAATTTATGTAGCACTTGATTGTTTAGTTAAATAAGCAATTATAGTGACTAACATTTTGGCACCGTTGTCGGGGAAGGTAATTATATATTTCAAAAGCACTTATGATTTTTCAGATACAAAGATTGCATGAGAGTAAGTAGAGACCCCAAAGACACTGACCCTACAGGTGGCAGGGGTAGAGGAAGAGGAGGAAGAAAGACTTATATCGACGAGATTATATCAAAGTATGAATCTGCTGCTCAACGACCAAACTCTCTGAAACCAAAATCCCAACCTTCATTTCAAACAAACTTTGAAATGGGGAAAGAGGTTTGGAGTCCTGAGACAGTCGAGAAACCAGTAGGAAACATTGAGGACAGAGCAAGCGCAGTAGGGGAGCAAAAGGGGAGCAAACAGAAGAAAACATGGATAAGTACAATGAAGAATTGCATCATGAAGAACAGGCAGGTCCTGAAAGAGAGGTAAATGATGAAAACTCTTTTTCCACATTAGGATTTCCTATTGGTGATCTTCCTAGAGGGGTAGCTCCTATGAAGAACATTCCACTCTCAACACTACCTAAATTTCATGGTTTGTCTTCAGAGGATCCTGATGAATTCCTTTTTGAGTTTGATATATTATGCAGAAGTTATGATTACATTTCCAATGCTAAAAAATTAAAGCTATTTCCAGCAACATTGAAAGGAAATGCACTAAGATGGTTCATGAGTCTTGGAGGCCATGTAATCACAACATGGGACCAAATGAAACAGAAATTCCTGAATAAATACCAGGACTATTGTTGAATAAGAGAAAAAAGAGAGGAACTATTTAAGATGATGTAGAAAGAGGATGAAAATCTGGAGGACTTTGTAGAAAGGCTACAGTATAATCTACAAAGATCCAGTCACCCCAATGTAAGTAAAGATATTATTAAAACAATATTATTAAAAGGAGTAAGGGATGACTATCTAGATATGTTGAATATGCTTGGAAAAGGGGACATATCTAAGGAGTCATACGATGAAATTGTTAACCTATGTAAAAGATGTTCAAGAGGAGATTCAAGAAATAGATCAAATAGCAGGGACACCACATTCTCAAGAGTCCAAAAATCAGCCAGTGGGGGAGCAACAAGAGCTGAAATAGGTAATTTACTTGAAGGTTTTAAAACTGAAATGTTAAGCTCTTTTGCCTCACAAATTGACACCCTATAGATTCAAAAGAAGCAAGCAGAAGCAGAAGCAGCTCTGTCCATATTTTGTTCTAAATGCAGAGACAAGCACCCACGATGGGAATGTCCATTAGACAAAAAGCCAATCTTCACCATCTGTGATAAAGATCATGAAACTCAACAATGTCCTTCTCTACCAGGAATCAATGCAACATTACAACCAACTGATGAAGAAGCTGAAGTTGTCTATCTGTTGACACAGAGAAGGCAATGGCAACCTTAGGGACAAGGTATGAATTCTAACATGCCATTTACATCTTCTAATCGTTGGAATAACTATCCTTCTTTTAATCAAATGAATTACCCTCCCTATAATCAAATGCAATACCTAAATCAAATGAATTACCCACCCATGCAACAAATTAACCCACCCTTTGTTGATCCGTCAATGTGGGCTCCTTGGCCTCCACAACAACAACAACCATATTAGAACCAATGGAATCCAAATTGGAGAGGACAACAACCCCCCATCCAAAATCAATTACCTCAATCACAATTTCTGCAACCACTCTCCTTACCATCAGGTACTCCACCAAAAAATCAAATGATGAGACCCCAACTACCTGTACAACCTAACCCTAACCCCAATAATAAAGCTATGAAGTGCATTGATATTCATAACCAACCTACATTTTCTCTTCTCCCCACGCAATGCAATGATATTCATTTACGATCTGGGAGAATAATAGAACCTATCATAGCTGATGTTACCTCTTCTGATAAAGAGGAAACAAAAGAGCATGATGTACCTGAAGAGGTACAATCATCCTCTACCACTGCTACTGAAACAACAAAACCACCATTTCCTGAGCGTTTAGCTTTGACTAAAACGCCTGAGCCACCTTCTTTTAATCTTCTAGGGGAATTACAAAATCTTTATGTCAAAATCCCTCTATTACAAGCACTTCGAGATGTACCAATTTATGCCAGGACTATGCGAGACATTTGTGTTAAGAAACCTGGTAGGAAAATTAAGGATCCCCTCACAGTCCATGTTATGGGTGACTTTTCTGCACTAATTTCAGGTAAAGTCCCCCCAGTTAAATATGGTGATCCCGACCACCCTACCGTCTCAGTACAAATTGGAAAAACGATAATCCCTCGAGTCCTGGTAGACTTGGGTGCTGCTATCAATATTATGACTCTGGAAACCTCACAACTGTTACAACTGCAAAATGAAATCAGAGACACCCCAACTATCCTAGAATTAGTTGACCGCTCCACAATTAAACCAGAGGGAGTCATTGAAGACCTAATTATCTCAGTGGAATCCTAGAATTATCCAGCTGACTTTATGGTATTACAACCTAAAACAAAGTTGGGGGGCCACCCTCTAATTTTGGGCAGGCCTTGGCTAGCCACAACATATGCTTTTATCAGTTGTAGATCAGGTTCAATGACAATTTCCAACGATTACAAGACTAAACAACTCACCCTCTACCCTCACACTACACCCTTGATTAATAATGATAATTCTGTATGGGTAGATTTTGATGATCAACTTACTCAACCCATCTTGACTATCGGACAAGCCTTAAGCCTTAAAGATGCCATTGAGGATGAAGTAATTAATAATTTTATTTGTGAACCCTCCTCTGTGACTCCAGAAACTCATAACCAACTAGCTGCACT
>ML782816.1:103849-121931 GCA_009831015.1 Picea engelmannii
AGAGTATGTGTAGATTATAGAGCCTTAAATAAAGCCACTCAAAAAGATCACTTCCCATTACCATTCATTGATTAGGTGTTAGACAATTTGTCAGGGAAGAAATTTTTCTCCTTTTTAGATGGTTTCAGTGGGTATAATCAGATAAAAATTGCACCCCAAGATCAAGATAAAACCACTTTTACTAGCCCGTGGGGAACCTTTTCTTATAGAGCAGTTATAGGAATCTTTTCTGATATGCTTAATGACTCTATGGAAATTTTTATGGATGATTTTACCCCTTATGGTGTTTCTTTCCAGGAAGCACTACAAAACCTTGAGAAAGTACTTAAATGATGTATACAAGCCCACCTCTCCTTAAGTACAAAAAAATGTCATATGATGATGAGTGAAGGAATAATGCTTGGACATTTTATTTCATCTCAAGGAATTCATGTGGATCCATCCAAGATACAAGTCATTAAAGATCTTCCTACTCCTAAAACCCAAACAGAGGTAAGAAGTTTTCTAGGACATGCTGGATACTACAGAAGATTTATCAAAAACTTCTCCAAAATAACTTCTCCCTTGTTTGTGTTACTGATGAAAAATGCCGAATTCAAATGGACTAATTCTTGTCAGGAAGCATTTAATACACTTAAACATCAGTTATCTACAACTCCTATTCTTAGAGGACCTGATTGGACACTTCCCTTTCATATATCCTCTGATGCTTTAGATACTGCAATAGGGGCTGTCTTGGGACAAGAAGAAAATCATCTTCCTTATGCTATTTATTTCATTAGCAAGAATATGACTCCTGCTGAACTTAACTATACAGTTACCGAAAAGGAATTTTTAGCAGTTATCTATGCTATTAATAAATTTTGACATTACATCACTGGATACTCTACTCTTGTCCATACTGATCACTCAACTATCAAATATCTAATGAACAAACCTATCACAAATTCTAGAGTCACCAGATGGTTACTATTATTACAAGAATTTGATATTAAAATTGTAGATAGACCAGGAAATGAAAATGTAGTTGTTGATTTCCTTTCTTGGTTAACACCTGATGATGATACCCCAGTAGATGATTCCTTTCCTGATGAATATCTATTTGCAGTATCTGCACACTCACCTTGGTATGGAGACATCACTAACTACTTGGTTGCAGGGAAGTTACCGCCACACCTATCCCACTAGGAGAAAAGAAGAATCATTCAACAAAGTGCTCCGTATAGTTGGATAAGTGGGTGTATTTTTCACACAGGACTTGATCAAGAAATCCGAAGGTGCATTAGAGAAGATGGGGTTTATTATCTACTAAAATCTTGTCACGATGGCCCTTATGGAGGGAATTTTGCTGATAAGAGAACAACACATAAAATTCTCAAGATGGGGTATTATTGGCCCTCACTTTTTAAAGATGCAAAGAAATATGTTCGAGCCTGTGATAGCTTTCAAAGAATGGGCCAACCTAATCATAGAGCTAAAATTCCATTAAACCCCCAGATAGTACTTGAACTATTTGAAAGATGGGCCTTAGACTTTGTAGGACCCATTAACCCCCCATCCAATCAAAAAGTTTACATAGTGCTCTGCACAGATTACATGACCAAATGGGTGGAAGCTAAAGCACTCCATAGAGCGACTGAAGAAGCAGTTCTAGAGTTCCTATTTGAAGACATCTTCATCAGATTTGGAGTGCCGAGAGAATTAGTTATAGATGGAGGACCTCCTTTCACTTCTCACGGTTTTAAATCCACCCTTCAAAAATATCATATTTAGCATAGAATGACTACAACATACCACCCCCAAGACAATGGACAGGTGGAAAGCACAAATAAAGTAATAGAAGCCATTCTCACAAAAACAGTGAAGGAAAACAGAAAGGACTGGTCTCACAGGCTCCCTGAAGCATTATGGGCCTATAGAACTACCTGGAGAAATACTACAGGATTCTCTCCCTATGAATTAGTTTATGGAAAGAGTGTTGTCTTTCCTGTGGAATTCGAAATCAAAACCTTAAGTACTGCTTTAGCTATCAACCTTGATTTGACCGATGCACAAATAGCCAGGTTGCAACAACTTAATGAATTGGATGAAAAAATACTAGATGCCATTCATCAGACAACTATGATTCAACAACAAAGATCAAAATGGCATGAAAAAACTATCAATCATAAGCAATTCCCAAAAGGTAATTGGGCCCTACTGTACGATTCTCGGTTCAAAGAATTTCAAGGGAAACTACGTACAAGATGGCTTGGACCTTATGAAGTAGACATTGTTTTCCCAAATGGAACAATAAGGCTCCTCACAATTGATGACTCTAAAACACCGTTACTTGTAAATGGCCATCGACTCCGTCTGTACCAGTGCCCTAGTTCCAAAGAATATTTTAAGGCCACATGTGTGGCAGACTATCATTACCTCTTTTTAGAGGGGGCTCCTACCCCTCATTGCAATTAATTCTATTTAGTTTAATTTCTTTAGTATTAGATTAGATTTTGTTTACTAATAATCCCTGCCAAGAAATAACATGTTACAATTGATTTTTGCAGATTCTCGATCAGAGCAAAGGAATACTAAGAAAGGATGATCTTACTTCAAGAAGAGCCAAGTTTTCCCCATTGCTGAAACACCATTGTTCAACAATTTTCCACATTTTCCCAATTGCTGAAACACCACTGTTCAACAATTTTCTACATTTTCCCCATTGCTGAAACACCACTGTTCAACAATTTTCCACATTTTACCCATTGCTGAAACACCATTGTTCAACAATTTTCTACATTTTCCCCATTGCTGAAACACCACTGTTCAACAATTTTCTACATTTTCCCATTGCTGAAACACCCCTGTTCCGCAATTTTCCACATTTTCCCTATTGCTGAAACACCATTGTTCAACAATTTTCTACATTTTCCCATTGCTGAAACACCCCTGTTCCGCAATTTTCCACATTTTCCCTATTGCTGAAACACCACTGTTCAACAATTTTCTACACTTTCCCATTGCCGAAACACCACTGTTCAACAATTTTTCACATCTTCCTCATTGTTGAAACACCACTGTCCAACAATTTCTCCCTTTTTCCATACTGCTGAAACACCACTGCCTCAGCAGTATTCTGCAACATCACTCTTCAGCGAACATTTCTCTATTCCTTCCCTGTTGCTGAAACACCAACTTTTCAACATTCTTTGTCAATAAGCTTTTGCGCTCTCAGACTACATTTTTTCCTTCCAGCAAATAAATCCTTGATACAATTCCCCTAACAAATCAAAAGTCTCTGCCACACCACTGCAAAACTATTATGGGCAGGCACTATATTTTGTTTGAAGTACAAATCAAAAGGTAAAGATGAGGTATGCAAATACAATTAAGCTATAGTTAATGAGAAGATCGCAACTCATAATTACCACTCATTATTTCATCCGTACTTGAGGGGGGGGGGGGAAATATCGAAATCTTATACCATAATTTCACATGAACTGGCCACCATCATTCTCTTTTTACCATCCTTTCATTGTTTTACCACCATTTGCATGCCTTCACCCCAAAAAAACTCACTATGCACAGAAGAAGTTACTCGACTCTCTGATGGTGCATTTTACTGAGATTTTAGCTATGGGAGGCCCTGTTATACGACATGAAACACCACGACAGCCCTGTTAGAACTATATCCAGAAGTTTATCAAATTTTTCTGCAGGCAGGATGGTTGGGTTATTTCCAGAGGCTCCAGGGATTTGATCAACAACAGGTTCTCCAATTTTCTCAAAATCTCCAGGAAGATCATTCCATTGTTCAAGGGGTTCGGATTCTAGTTACAGAGGACGATATAACACAGGTTTCAGGTCTCCCTACCAATGGAATTCGCTGGTTCAGCCGCAAACATATCATTCTTAATGCCTAGCAGGATTTCCTCTTGCCAAGGGAACAAATTGAGCCTAAAGGTCGTGGTGTCCGACTCAGCTCGTTGCCGCCTCCATGGCCGAAAGTTGCAAACTTTGTCAAACACTACCTTACCTACGAAGGCCGATACCAGGTAGTCTACCAGTATGATTTTGTCCTGTTGTCTCATTTATGACATGCAATATTGGTAAACATTCCTTATTATCTGCTCGGATGTCTTAAAAATATGTCGCATTACTGTAAAAAGGCTAAAAATCCCACCCTTTCCCTCACCCATCATCGTCTCGCTCAACTTCTTATCCAAAAGGGTTTTGCCCAACAAAACCCTCCATTAAACAACCCACCCATAGAACCCCAATAAGTTGTTGAAATTCTTGAAAATCTTCAGGAACAACAACCACAAAACCCTCCAGACCCTCCGGAAATACCTAACAGTCCGCCTACAGACCCAATCAATCCAATTAACCCCCCTACTATACCAAGCCCGCTCCACATTTTACTGGAATCATCCACTCTCGCTGTTCATATTCTTAGAGATGATTCTGAACCAGACAATTCTCCCTGTCCCATCATTGAGGAAAATCCCCCATGTCAATCAAACACATGAGAACTATCCCTTCCACATAATAGGTAACAGGGTCATCAAACACATGAGAAGACTGCTGCAATTTCTGGTCAATTTTTATTTGTGAATCAGTGTGATTTGGCATCAACACACATTCCTTTGCTTCAATGATGATCTTAGAATTTTGTTTCAACAATTTAAATGACAAAAATCATAAAGGTAAAGAAATCCCTTTAACTGATTCAATATTTTCTTATTTGTAAATGTGATATGCAAGCTGATTGCTCTCATTACATTGCTGAAAAGGAGCATTTTCTGATAGCGAGCATACAACTATTTTTTCTAGGAAATCAACATCGCAATCACCATCATACTCATCATATATAGGTGAATCAACAACATATGAAATATCATATAACAATAAAAAATTTGGAACATCAACCTGTTCTTCAACAAACTGATTTGGAAACTAATCTTCTTGAATGTCTACAAATGAATACATAAAATAGTCAACACCCTTCTTATCATGGGATGGATCAACACCTCCTCCTTCAACAAGTGGAACATAATCTTTTGCAAAATCATTGGCATTTAAAACTTCGAGAGGGATTATGGCGTCATCAATCTTATGCTCAAGATTTCAGTAAAATGTTCTCTGTTCACATTTAGCCTTATATCTTGGAACACCTAATTTTCCACTTTGAATTTGTTTACATGCCACGATATTGTGTTGAACCTCCTGAGAATCATTAAACATTTGTTGTAAGGACTTAGTTTTTCTTTCCATCAGGAGGAAAGAAAAATCTGGATGAAGAGTTGTTGTATAATGGAGCATGGAAACAACTTCAGTGGGTTGAATTTCTTTGGGAAAATTGTAACAAATACTGGAAAACCTCCTACTTAATATAGAAATAGTTTCACAGGTCTACCTTTTTAAGGCATAGAACTTTGTAAGTTGTAGATCAAAATATTTCTTCTTGCCCCAAAACTTAAAAAAAAGATTCTTCAATTCCTCCCATGAGCTAATTGTCTCTAGTTGCAAATGTCTAAACCATTCTTTGGTGTCTCCTTTCAAGGATTGGGAGAAGACCCTCATACAAACATCATCACGGTCAATCTGAAATAAATCTATAAAATGTTGAAACCCTTGGATGTGTTTTTTAGCTGAGATAGCATCGAGTTCCCCATCAAACATAGGTAGGTACTCATAGTACTTTGGAGGAAAGTCATGAAGGATGTGAGGTAATTTTAAGGGTTTGTATCTATGCTGAGTCTTGGAGGGTGTTGGATCAAGTACAGGAGGTGAAATATCAACCTTGGGTTCATGAGGCTCGTGAAATTGGTCATGGTTATCATATGGCTCAAGTGGGATATTTTGATCGGAGACAGTAATAAACTAAGGACATATTTGTATAATATTACGAAGAGGATATGCCATTTCAAGATTATCATGATCATTATTTTCATGCAGTAGGTGAAGAAAAAATTGTCTAGCATGTTCAAGGAAGGACCAAAGGAAACTTATAACAAACAATAAAATGCCTTGGAAAAATCCAATTTTAAGTACTTGTTTCCTTCCATAATGCCTCTTCATATCTCTATCAAGGGATCTCATCTTCCAGTGGAGTCTTTGCATTACATTTGAATCTTGAGTGGAGTTGCCAATAATGTTTTGGAAGTTGGATTCTGCATTGAGAGTGGAGTATCCATTGAAAAATTAAATTTCCGGATTCTTTTACCAGTGGAATCACCTTCAAACTGATTTTTCATGTGTGGAGTCGCCAGAGCAGGAATACAACGAATGTGTGCCTAAGTGTCTACTGCTCTCAAACCTTAGAACTCAACCATGTCGTTCTTTCTCAGGGAAATGTTTTCAATTTCATCCCCAACAACGACGTCAGAATGTTAACACTCTGTAAATTTTGTCCGACTGATAGAAAAGCGACATAGGTAACTATTTCAACCTACTTTAGAGCTGGGCACTAGCCTTCTCAACTCAAAGAGGGTTGTCTCGTGTCACTTGATATTTTTTGGGAATCAGTGGCTAGATTTGGTTTGTTTGGGGGTTTTATACAGTTGTTGGCTAAGGAAAGGGGGTGATATTTGGGGCTATGGAGTCGAAAATGAATAAAGAAGTGGCAGGCCATTAGAACTATCTAGAGGAGAAAGGCTAAATGAGGCAATGAGTCTGAGTTTTTAAAACTGAAATATGCACGGTGAAAGAGGAAAATGAAAGCAAATAACTGCATCAGAGCATATTGAAATGAATTCTGAATTAGTTAAGAAGAGTATTACATAATTTAAATTGCTAAGTCAAGAGCATCATAAGATGAATTCCAGACTCTTAACTCTCCAATTTAAAAAGAGGAAAATGTAAATGGGATTTCAAAGACACAAGAAATACACACTATGAGAGAAAACAAAACTCATATCACAACCATTAGAATCTTTTCATACATAGTTCAAAATTCTTTTTCATTGTATATTCACTTTAGCTCCATGGATTTAAAAATTCTTCCTGCTACGAGGGCAGGCCCCTCTTCGGTCTGTCCAACCATTTATTTATCTTTGTAATAGTATATATATGTAGATTACATCTGGGATTCAGAACGAATCATCTTCCCCAAAGTTCCAAAAATAGTTGTTGGTTACAAAAGAGTAACGTACAACAACCGAACTCCTATTTTCTAGGGGGCGTTATAAACAAAAATGACATGTTTGAGGTTTTTTTTCCTTGAAGTCCACTTGTCAATATTATTACAAAATTATCTGACACGCATTAAACTTATCCTGCAATCTATTTCATCTTGGCAATTTCTTGTTTTAACGTATCAAGCCATGCAGGTTGGTTTTCCCCAACACTTTTGACCACCTCAGCTTTTACCTCTGTCTTCTTACGCTTGCTCTATTTTCTCTTGCTATCTCATGTATGGTGATCGCGTGCATATACGTTGATGATTAAATCCTCATTATGGGATTTAATCTTACCTCTTCATCTTCTCCTGGATCTCCCGAAGGATTTGTATAAAATTTTGTTGTTAAGATTCGAGCAACCAGTTTCTCTCGTTTCTTCAATGATGAATTTTTCATATTAGTTGAAAATCCTGGTTCACTGGAGGCCACTTGGTCTGTCGTATCCATTTTCCATGGTTTTGCAGAAAGCATGAACTTATCTTCCTTAGTTGAATGATTCGACCTGTGATTACCGCATTCTGGAATAGAACATTAATTTCCCAAAACATAGTAATGTAACCCATGTTTTGAATGATAATTGTCATTGAGTGCCAATCATGAACTATTGACAAGAGTATTTGCAGGTATGTCAGTTTATCACGTTTGGCCAATCTATTTTGAATGATGAGCCTTCGAGTTGGTTATCTGGTGGTGCTCATCTGACATTTGCACAGACAAAAAGTACTCGAACAAGTGGCATGAGATGATTTGACCGGCCGTCACTTTCCCCTCTCCACATGCGATCTTTAGATTTGAAATATTTAATGATATTAGAAAACATGACATCGGGGCGTGGTTGAGCGGTTTCGCGCTCAATCACTTTTCTCCTCGATATGCTTCTGGAGGTGCCATGTGTCTATGCGTTGAAACCACAATATTTTCCCCGACCCACTCTCTAGTGCTTAACCTCCACATTATTTCCTCACCCGATATGTCTCATGACTATCGATCTGGGTTGCTCAAGATCCATGGCCCACCGAGTCCCATCACTCCTACATCTCCACCAATTTTAACCCTGTCCGCCAGATATGACCCCACCTGCTAATCTAACACTCCTCTATACTAATTTAGCGTTCCGTCAAATCTCAAGACTTGGATTCCAAGAAATTATTATAGTGATAACATAGGGTAAGGAAAATGATACAATGGACATGGATAGTTTAAAAATAATGATAAAATTCTTAACAAATGGAATAATTTACATTAAAAGGAATATTGGAGAACATACCTAAAATTAGAGACCATACAAACCTTTGTTTAGAAGGCTTATTCTTCAGAAACCCATTAAACCCCCATTTGTAAACTTGAATATTGATTTAGAGGGAGTGGACATGGATAATTTTTGTTGGAAATATTGTTTTCATTGATGCCAAAGATAGGGGGAGACTACACATGTCCAAGATAAATATTGCAAGATGGAGATTATTAAAAATATTGTTTTTGTATTTTTTATGCTTAGTTTGGATACCCTATATGTGAAGTCATTTTCCTCTAAATACCTATCTCAAATGAAAGAACAGGTTATATGGTTGGAAATATTATTATGATACCTTTCAAACGGTATATGGAACTCCCTCTAACTCCTTAGGAATGAGGAGATATGAATTTTTCTGTCAGACAACCCAGCCATAAAGTTTAGGTCGACCTAGCCAGTATTTACAAGCCAACCCTAAAAGTGAGAAAATAAATGCTATAAATACATGATATATGTGTGTATTTGAAGAGAATCCAAGAAAGAATATCAATTCTGAGGTGCAAAAAAGAGATTTGAGGTGTGAAAGAGAAGTTGGAGAGTATTCTTTGGATCTAAATGTGTGCAAGGGGAGTTTTCTTGAAGTTTTAAGGGTGTGTTATGAAGGAATGAGGTCTATGATGTTGCAAAGTGATTTGTTTTGAGGTTGTGATGCTACAATCTAGGATTATATTCTAGGAATGATGCTACGAGGTTAGTTAGGGAATGAAAGCTAAATATGACTAGGGTTTGAATCTATGTTTAGGATATGAAGCAAAGATGGGAATTGGTGTAATATTCCAGATATAAAAGTATGTAGTACAAAAATAAAATGATAGAAATGGAAGATGAACAACAATATCACCATACAAACACCACAATAATACCAAAATGATACCAGAATAACAACAGAAAGATCACTTTGATTACTAATAGAAATGTTCACTTGCCTCTTCAAGGGGGCAACCTCTAGCAGAGCATAACTCTATTACAATAATATCCAACATAAAAGTTATCATACCCTCGACTCCTATTTATACTAACTATGTCTATCAAAAGAACCATCTAGAGGAAGATCCTTCAAGTAGCGGAAGATTTTATTAGGTATTGTTACATTGGAATTATTCTTCCTTATTTCTAGGCCTTATTAATATTGACCTTTATTACATCAGAATATATTATTCTACCTATGTGAGGGGTTAGGTCCCTAACATGTCCTATGTTGGATCATGTTGTCATTGATGCCAATGGTTTGAATAATTGGTAATTGGTGTTGACATCAATGTTGGTATTGACATCAATGGCAAAGGGACATTCTCATCTTGGGGTTGCTCCCCTTGCTTGAACTCTCCTTGGGGCCGCTCCCCCTATCTGAATGCCTTTGATATTCCTCTGAATAATCTCTCCCCTTTTGAACAAGGGATATCACTATGATGTAATGCTAAAGATACATCGGACATACTCCCCCTGTGACCATTGCTCCCCCTAAAATTATGCTCATGTGCTCTTTCTTCAAGTATAGGGATTTTTTTCTAGGTATGCATCTGATAAATATCTCCTCCTAGAATCATGAGAAGAAGAATGAATCTCCCTATGGGTATGTCTCCCCTATCTTTTCTGCAAGATGAACATTGTGCTACCATATAACGATCCTTGGACATGTTCATGCATCAAAATCATGCCATACCAAGCATCATGAAGCAAAAGATATGTCATCAATGAAATAGAGAATCATGAACAATATATCCACCAAGTACATCATGTACCAAAATGTGCCCACCATGCACAACACCCATGTACATCAACAATGTGCCAAAATATATCATCCATGAAATGTATCCGCCATATGCCAACATGTGCATCTACCAATATCCCAACATGTGCATCCACCAATATGCCACCAAGTACATCATGAACCATGTGGACACACCTACCACACTTAGAGGGGGGTGAGGAATGAGTGTGGGGATGTTTTTTCCAAAACTTCCCTCTTACACAAAAACTCCTTAGTTAACCTTCAACATTTTCTCATTACTCATTGCTATCATTTATAATCAGTTAGATATGAATACATATCAACAACATATATCAACAACATATCATCAACAAATCATCTCCACAAGGAACACAAAGAACACAAGATGTATGTACAATTTTTCCTTTTATTATGGACTTCAATCCAGGGGTTTTTCAGCAACAACTGAATATAGTACAACTCTACAAGAACACCATCTCTATATGCAATACTCGGCTTACATTCTCAGCACCAACTGAGATGAGGCAACAATCCTCAACAGACATCAATCTGTCAACATAAACAAGTGCATCAACCATGCACCAACCTGTGCCAAACAACCTGTAATCAACCTATACCATAAACAAGTGCATCCAACCATGTACCAAGTATATACCAATCATGTGTAAAATAATCATAAAAAATGAATCATCAATATGTACCAACATCATCAACTATACACCTCATGTATGTGCCAACTCATCAACTGCTTGTCTCAACCATGATTAGTTTTGGATTAGTCAACAACCCCAACTTGAAATAATCATAACTTTGTACCTGTAATGAATAAAGATATGAAACTGATACACAATGTTCTTCAGTGTGTTTTATGCAATTCCTCCAGTGGCACTACTTGGAACCTCTCAGAAAAGGCATTATAGAAAAAATGGCATACCTTGCTGAATTCTCGCTTATTCTAGAGAGCGACCTTGTAGAGTGTGGCCCGCACAAAATATTTCTTGAATTGATATAAAAATATTACACAACATACTAAAGCCTATACCCTAACCAAAACATTTGGTCTCATGTAATTTGGATCTGTTATGAATAAAGTATGACGTTTTTACCCGAAACACCTGTTTTTGACTAGTTTCAGGACTAGCCACAAACCCTATTTGCCACGGAGTGTAACTCCCAAAATACAACAAACCACAAGATTAATTGTTTACCATAGATACTTGGATATGTTTTCTTAATGGAATAACAATTTCAAGGTATTAATCATTATAGAAAAAAAGTTATAGCGAAAATGGTGAGATGACCTGTAAATAACATACCTTAGAAAGCACCATCAAAAGAATTTATCCTTCCTTGCATTTCAGCCTTCTTTTCTTCACCTTCCTTATAAAATTTGGCTTAGATATCCTTGGTTACCTCAGTCACCTATATATATTCAATATGCTCAAGTTTTACACACCAAAAATGCTCAAGAAGCTCTCCATCAATACTCCAAAAGATATTCTCACAAGAAGCTCTCCATTGATCCACAAAAAGGATGATCTACAAGAGATCAATGTTATTTTATTTATACTTTCATCATCTAGGTCACTTAACCCATTTTTAGGTCACTTAACCCATTTCTAGGTCACTTAACCTATTTTCCTTATTTTAGGGTTAACCACTTTCCATAAATAGAAAGTTCTCCAATACTTTATCATTTCAATATTCCTTCTTGATTTTGTCACCTTACTTTATCATTTCTTGATTTTGTCACTTCTCTTGATTATTTAAATAATTCACCTTCAATTTTTCACCTTAATTTATCATTTAAATAATGATTTCTTCTTTTAGGTCACTTAACCCATTTCTAGGTCACTTAACCTATTTTCCTTATTTTTAGGGTTAACCACTTTCCATAAATATTCCTTCTTGATTTTGTCACCTTACTTTATCATTTCTTGATTTTGTCACTTCTCTTTATGATCCAAGTGGATATCAATGTCCACCCACCTTTTCCAGCTGGCTCAAAACGACTTTCTAGCAATTTTGATAATTTACCATTTTTAGAAGTTTTTTGGGTCCTGAAATTTTGGAGGTGTTTTGAGGCCCTAAACGATGTTTTTTAGGGTATGTTGCGTGTGAAAAATTTCATCATGAAATTTTGTGGAACTGTTTTAGTCCTCAGATAGATCTTTCCAATGGGCTATCATACGCCTAAAACATATATCGTATGCAAATGTTATGACCCTGGGAAGTTGATATACTGACTTACCCAAACGGGGCCCATATGACTTTTGGCGCTTCATCTCCTAGGGTTAGGTTTTTGGATGTTTAAGGTTTTTGAAAGTCCTATTTATTGTAAAAAGGCCTTGACAACCTCATTGTAATCATTTTCTTGCGAATGAGAGCAACCATCATATCTCTTCTCAGAGATAAGCCGCCACCATTCCAACAAGCTTATTTTTCGCTGCATTTTACAGTTTCATTTTATTTCCTTATTGAATAGAAAAGCGGTTTTACTGTATCTCTATTATTCTATATTAAGCATCTGGTAATAGTCTGTATTCATTTTGGTCTACTAAAAAAATCTGGATCAGTGGTATCAGAGCAGTCTACTCCTTGTCGTCTTAATGCATGTCCCCAATGAGGTTGGAGTACAAATATTTGGGTCTCGAGCTTGTTTCTCTTGAGAACAAAATCTCTCACACACCCAAGCGACCTCTCATGGAAGGAGAAAAGAAAGATGATGGGACATGAGATCCTTTCAAATTGTTGATTGAGGAATCCCTCACGCAATAGAGGAACGAGATGATGGATAATTTCGCACAAATCCTTCAGCGACTACCAACAGGCGACACATCTTCTTCAAGCGGAGGCACCGCCCCCTTCAAGGTACAAATAAACTTTTATATTCCTATATTTTAAGTTCAGATAGACGTAGATGATGTAGACAAGTGGTTGAATCTACAAGAAGGATATTTCTCCTTCCATAACTTTTCGAATAAAGAAAATATTACTTTTGCGCTCCTCAAAGTCGTTCCCCATGTCAAAGATTGGTGGGAAACTTTCTGTGAGCAAAAGGAAACAGAGGAACCCTCATTATTTACAGTCATGGCCACCTGGGAATCCTTCAGGGATGCTATTAAGGATCAATACTACCCTGTTGGAAGTTATGATGACTTGTATACCAAATGGACCACACTGCAGCAAGAAAGAGACCAAGCAGTGTCAGATTTCACAAATATCTTCCATACCTTGTGCACCAAGATGGGTATCAAAGATTCAGAGAGACATCTGGTGCTCAAGTATCATGGTGCTTTTCATAGATACATCTATACTAAAATGGAATTTCTGGACATCTCATCCTTGGGCGCGACCTACCGATATGCCATCAAAATCGAGCAGAAGCTCAAACAAAAGATGCGACAATTCGGGCCGGGGAACCCCTCACAACAAAAGCTAGGAAAGGGTGGCCCTAACCCATAGAACAAAGCAAAAATCAAAGATGGATAGTATCAGGAAAAATAGTCCAAGACGCAAGCAAAGAAGGACACTGGAAAGACAAAGAAAGATACCAGGAAGTGGTGTGACTTCCATAAGAGCCCTTGGCATAACATTGTTGACTGCCGCTCAAAGAAAACATTGGTGGATGAAGTGAAATCCTTTGAATCAGATGCGGGTTTTGACTCTAAGTTAGAACTAGAAAGGGGAAGATGGATCATTAACACTGAACCCAGTGGCACCGTTTCTACCACCAATCTCCAGCATGGTGAACCAGACGAGCCATAAGAAGGGGAGCACCTCTTCCATTCACAAATGTGGGTAAAAGGAACCCCACTGCACTTCATCATTGATAGTTGTAGTCAGAAGAACCTCATCTTAGCAGAGGTCATCAAGTGGCTGGCCCTACCGACAACACCACACCCACAACCCTACACCATTGGATGGCTCTGCCAAGGAAGCGATCTCCACATTAGCCAAAAGTGTTGACTGTCGTATGACATCAAGCCCTTCAAAGATGAGTTATTGTGTGATGTTTCTCCTCTTGAAGTTTGTGATGTTCTTTTGGGCCAACCTTATTTATGGAAACGTCATGTTGTATATGAGTCTAGGCCTCGTAGTATTATTATTACTTTGAATAGGAAATTGTACAGGATACCCGAGGTTTTCCCACCTAGTGCTATTTCCTTGATCTCTGCTAAGAAATGCAGGAAGGTCATCTCTCAGACAGGGAAGTTTGTCTTATTCATGATTCTCTCTTAGAATGAGAGAAAAATCACAGCCACATTCAGGGTCTCTACGGCCAACCCCTCCACACAGTAGAAGCAAGTAGATAAGGTCATGGAAGAATACTCGGATATCTTCTCCTCACCTACCAGAGTACCTCTACACTACTAGGTCAAGCACCCCGTAGATCTGACCCTCGACGCACCACTGCCCAATGGGCTAGTCTATCACCACTCTCTGTTAGAGGATGAGGAGATCAAGCGACATATTCAAGAATTTCTCCACAAGGGTCACATCCATCCTAACTCATAACCTTGTGGGAGATCAATCGTGCTGGTACAGAAGAAAGATGGAACCTGACGACTTTGCATTGATTATCAAGCTTTGAATAAAATTACAGTCATAAATCGGTACCCAATTCCCCAAATTGACGACCTCCTTTATCAAATCATGGGGGCCAAATACTTCATGAGATTGATCTGAAGTCTGGCTACCACGAGGTCCCGATAGAACAAACAGATGTATGGAAGACTTCCTTCAAATCAAAGGAAGGCCTTTTTGAATGGTTCATCATGCCCTTTGGTCTGAAAAACACTCCAGCCATTTTCATGAGGATGATGGACGATATCCTGCGACCATTCACCAATACTTTTGTAGTGGTGTATCTTGATGACATTCTCATTTACAACAAGAATTGGGCCGAACACTTGCAACATATTTAGCAGGTTCTGCACACCCTGCGGCAGCACAAGCTATACTCCAACTTGGAAAAATGATCTTTCGACATGGACATGGTCCATTACCTAGGCTACATCATTGATCAACATGGAATACATGTGGATCCAGCCAAGATCCAAGTCATCCATGATTGGCCAACCCCAACCACACTCACTGAGCTTCGGAGCTTCTTGGGCCTTGCCAATTTCTACCGCAGGTTTGTGTTGGGATTATCCCATATTGCATGGTCCCTCAGCCAAATAACTAGGGGTGGTGGAAAGGTGAAATTTGCGTGGGGCCGACCCCAACAATAAGCGTTCGATGATTTGAAGCAATGCTTTTTCTCAGCCCCATTACTTTCAGTACCATACTTGCAACAACCATTTGAGATTGAGACTGATGCTTCAGACTATGCTGTGGGTACCATTCTCACGCAACACAACCACCCCGTGTCCTATCATAGTGTGACACTATCAAATGTTGTCCATAATTACCCTACTTACGACAACAAAATGTACTCCATTGTGCAAGCCTTCCGCCAGTGGAGACATTACATTCTTGTGAGGGAGACAGTCATCCACATTGATCATAAGCCACTGTAGTTCATGCAGACACAAGGAAAATTGCAGAATGACCGCCATCAAAAGTGGTCCACATACTTGCAGCAATTCCACCTCAACATCAAGTATGAAACAGGAAGCACCAACCACATCGTTGATTGCCTCAGCAGACCACCAGTCGCGACACTCACCACAATGCTAGAATCCTGTGGCCATGAGACCTATGGATGGCTCCAACTCTATGATAAGACCCAGAATTCACCACCACCTACCAAATGTTGGGTGCAAAGGGAGTTGTCGATAATTTCCATCTTCAGGATGGGTTGTTGTGTCGTTTGGGCCATATATGTGTTCGCTCAAGTGAGTGAGCGAAGCTGATCTGGGAATCCCACTACAGTCAGGTGGCATGACACTTGAGCATCCAAAATAAAGTGGTGATGCTACAAAAAAATTTCTACTGGCCGAAACTTTGACAGGAGGTCAACAAGTATATCAGGTCTTGCACTGCCTATGTTATTGCCAAACTAACCACTAAGAAACATGGCATGTACACCCCTCTTCCTACTCCTGATATAACATGGGAATCCATATCAATGGACTACATGTTGGGCCTCCTGTCCACCAAGTGGGGAAATGACTGTGTTGTTGTCGTTGTCGATAGATTTTCTAAGATGGCGATTCTGGTTGCTTGCAAGAAGAGCATCACAACAAAAGCCACTGCCAAGCTCTTCTTTGAATGAGTCTAGGTACATTTTGGAATCCCACAAACCATTGTCTCAGATCAGGATAGTCGATTTCTCATCACATTCTGGTCGAGCCTCTGGTCACTTCTGGACACCAAGCTCACCAAATCCATGGCCTTCCACCCCCAGACAGATGGCCAAACCGAGGTCGTAAATCGAATGATCATGCATATCCTATGCATGTATAATTCCAAGCACCCTCTCACATGGGATGAGAGTCTTCCCTATGTCCAACATAGCTACAACCTAGCCCCGCATAGCTCAACCGACCACAACCCCTTTTAGGTGGGGTTGGGATTCCAGCCATTGGGTCCCATAGATGTTTCACTTCCCCTTGCGGTCACCTCGACCGACTCCTCTCATGATCCAACTGAGGCTGACAAAGCCACCTGGTTCATTAAGAGGATCCAACACATCTTCCAACAGGTTCAGGATATCCTACAAAAGTCCAATGACAAGTAAAAGCAACACCATGATCAACATCGGATTCCACATAAGTTTCAGGTGGGTGACAAAGTTTGGTTGCAATTGCAGAAAGAATGACTGACATGACCCCATCGAAAGCTTTGCCCACTTTGTTATGGGCCGTAAACCATCACCAAGTCTATGGGGGATAATTATTTTGCGCTCAACATTCCTCCTTTCCTTGGCCTGCACCCAGTGTTCAACATGGACCTCCTTCGGCCTTATTTCCCACCATTATTTGAGGCCCTAAACGATGTTTTTTGGGGTATGTTGCGGTTGAAACATTTCATCACGAAATTTTGTGCTAATGTTGTAGTCCTCAGACAGATCTTTCCAATGGTCTATCATATGCCTAAAACATAGATCATATGCAAAAGTTACGACCCCCGAAAGTTGATGTACTGACTTACCCAAATGAAGCCCACACGACTTTTGGCGCTTCATCTCCTAGGGTTAGGTTTTTGGATGTTTAGGGTTTTTGAAACTCCTTTTTATTGTAAAAAGTCCTTTATAGCCTCATTGTAATCATCTTCTTGCGAATGAACGCAACCGTCACATCTCTTCTCAAAGATAAGCCACCACCATTCCAACAAGCTTGTTTTCCGCTGCATTTTACAGTTTCAACTTATTTCCTTATTGAATATAAAACCCGTTTTACTATATCTCTGTTATTCTGTGTTAAGCATCTGGTAATAATCTGTAGTCATTCCGTTCTACTCATAAAATATGGATCACTTTATTATTTAAATAATCCACCTTGACTTTGTCACTTTACTTTATCATTTAAATAATGATTTCTTCTTTTAGGTCACATTGACTTCTTTGACCTTGGGGGCTTCAAGCCTTCATGTGGGGGTCCTTCATCTTCGTAAGGCCATAACTCTCAAACCATGAGGAGTTATGTGACATTCCACATACCACTAGAAATGGAATAACAAGCACTATCCATCTAGGATAGTTTCACCAACAATTTCCTTGATATTCATCTCGTTATTCCACATACAAGCATGGGTCCTCCAACAATTCTTCTAGGATAACTCAATCCGCAAAGCGACTTCCCATGAGGTATTTCACCATAAGGGGAACACTTTGGAGTTCATCCATTTGTGCACCTTATCAATCATGATAAGACAATAATGAGAGCATGGGTCCTCCAACCATTCTTCTAGGATAACTCAATCCACAAAGCATCTTCCCGTGCG
>ML782816.1:152078-190655 GCA_009831015.1 Picea engelmannii
ATAATTTCAGATAATAAGCCTCTTCGAGGGGGCAACCTCCTTTTACCCCACTTAAATGTTCAAGTACAAGATGATTCAAAATGAAAATGTCTCCTTGGTATATATAGGAGACGAGGAGGTATAATTACAACTAATGGCCTAAATCCGTCATAAATAAAATAACATTACTAATCTAATATGCCCCAATTAAGGGGTAATGGGCCAATATTAGGGCCTAACAGACCCCGCAGAGGGGGTATCACCCCTCTGCACTCCCCCGCGTGGAAGAGTGTACATACTTATGGGGTGTAAATACTGTTAGCCCTCCAAGAAACTCTTTGGGGTTGTAAACCAAAGATGCTTAGTAACTTATAAAATGAATGGATTTATGCTTAATTAATGAATGGATCAATGGGATAACTGAAATACAACAATGTATCCAGACTACTAACAATAATCAAATAAGCCAGTGCTCTCAAGGACTCATAATCAGATAAAAAGCTTAAAAATGGGTGAAGAAACCAATGTTTATAAACCAGATGCCAAGGGATGGGTTTAATAAACAATGAAAGCAACTAACATTCAAATTGTGAACTGAACAATGAGATGACAGTCATATGACAGTTAAGACAACTTGAATGAGAGTATAGAAGAAGAGAGGAATCTGACATCAATAAAGAGAGAAAAATGTCCACTGTATTATCATGAAAGTCTATTACAAAGAATGTAATTTCTGCATCCAGAATTGAACCCCCTAGTGCTCCAAATGTCTTTGGATTTATAGCCTTACAAGATGAAATCTAGATCCTTTAAAGATGGATCAGATTTACTAAAAATAGTCAAATCAAAACAGATACAACAAGTGTAGGATGAGATCCTATAAAAATGGATCTAGAATGGAAAATCAAAACAAAATAGGAAAGGTCCTATTTAATGATCTCTAAAAATAGTAGATTGTTGATGAAGTGCAGTTTTAGCCTCCCAAGGCTGTTTGATTTGGTATCCAAAGATAAAATTCGAATTGGGTGATGTGTCATTTGATCCCTATTATTTTTCCCTTGAAAATGACCAAATCTAGTCAAAAAATTCCCTTTTGACTTTCATCTCCAAGAATGGCCTTCAGATATTGATTTGATAATTCATAACCAACTTATTAAAGAAGATTTCAAACCATTCAAACCCAAAAAATATTGATCTGGGAAAACATTCGGCTATTCTGGCCGTGACAGGCTTTCACCAGCTAATTTACCCAAAAATCCTCTCCTTAGCTGGTGAAAGGCAGAGCTTTCACCAGGTAACTAGTTATAATTTTGCCTTCTGCGCTGGTGAAAGCGCAAATGTTTTTCAAAATCAAATTTATCAGTCATGGAGAGTCTGTTTTGCATGCTTAAATAGTCGATCGACATCTACAAATCCTAAGCTTTCCAATGGTGCTTTCAAATCTTCATTTGGAGCCTGGGAAGCTAGTAAAATATTCCTTATGAGATTATGAATCATTCTTTCAAAAATGCCAGTGCATTTTTTATCGCTAACATTTGGCTCCAACTGGGATGGATACCTCTCCCTGTGAGGTCTCCAAGAAAATAGCAGACATTGTGCCTTTAGTATTGGGCATGGAGTCATTCAGCCTTTATAATTTATCATCTCCTATTTCTGCATGTGATTTATCTGATTTTTTACCACTTGAAGCATTACTAAAATGCACAACCATTTCACTTTGCGCTTCCATACCTTTGCCAGTTGGAAATTTCACAATATGATGACCATCAGTCGCAAGTCCACAAAATTCAATGTTTTCAACCAAGGAACTAGGCTTGGCCATGACCTCTAAATTTGTAAGAGAGTGAGATATTCTACTTCCCACTAATGTATCTGTGCCATCCTTAGCTTTCAAAAATGATTTTTGTGCTTTCACCAGCTAACTCGCCTTATGATTCGTTGGTTAGCTGGTGAAAGCGCAGCCTTTCACTAGCTAACTGGTTGTAAAATTGCCCTGTGCACTGGTGAAAGCTCTGCCTTGTTTAATTTCTTCTCCCACGCTGATAGAACCAAGTAAAATGCACCAGCAACGTGCAAGCATCTCAAATGCACGGATCTAATCTCTCTTTGATGCAATCCTCTAGCACATGCATTTGACAAGGTCATTCATGGCGTTCCATATCTGAAGATCTTCCTCATCTTTCATATATGCTTCAGGTGAAGAGTAGGAAAAATAGCCCCTTGGCTTCAACAACCTATACAAATCTAGCAGCAATATACCATCCCTTTGAAGCCAATCAATTTTACACCTAGAACAGTGAGAAATTCAAATGGACAGTGTCTTTCATAATGCTTCATGACCCCCAAATTTAATTTGAGCTCGAGCTCATAAATAAGATTTCTATCCAAGCATGGAATTAAATCAAGGCAATGAACCTTTCAACTCCTTCCTATTTGGACCAAATGCTTCGGTCCCAAACCCTTTTACATACACATCAGCAAAAAGCTATGAAAGATCTGGCACTGGAATTTCCTTTGCCAGGGAAATTGCATCATTGACTTGTTTTAAATAACAAAACAAAATGTCCTAGCTTATTGGAAAGGAGATTCATTCGAATCCTAAGACATAAACTAAAACAAAAGTAGTTGTAAAGGTTGTCGAATGGATGAGTTTGATGATGTCGAATCTCCCTTTAAATCTGGATATGATCTTTATCTGTTGATTAACTACCACATGCTTTTGACTTCATGATAAAACTCCTTGAAATTTGGAATTCATTTAACTCTGATTTCCACCTGTGTATTTACTGCCACTTGTCTCGGATGCATGATTGATGTTCTGAATTTGACGAGCTATAATATTCCAACGCATTGAAGCTGTAAGATTCATCAACTTCTACCCAAAGACATAGGTTGTGGAGAAATCAGAAGGTCATCCTCTCATATACAAGGCAAATGCCCATCTGATTCATAAAATTTGGTATAGCGTCTTTTATATGATTTTCCACTAGGAAATCTGACTTCCGGACTGTCCCATGCTAATGCAAATGTCACAATATTCTTTCCATGAGGTGGAAACGCTACTGAAGCCACAACAACAACACCAATTGAAACCCCTTGTTCTGAAGGAGGCGAAGGTGTGACACAAGCATTTTCATCAAAAGACCCATGCTCTTATCTAAAAAAATTCTTCCTGGCCTTCAAAATCTTTGACAGTTGTAGTAGATCTCCATAGGCTGTGTGAAGAATCGAGTTTGCCACTATTAGTAGAAAGACAACATTTTTTTGCCAAAAAATAGGTAACCAATTCAATCTTTCTGCATTGCTAGACACCTTCAAAATTAGAAATGAAACTTGATAATAATGCCATTAATTATCATCTATCGTTAGGAACCCTTCTCATGGAATTCGGATTAAGAAAAAATGGATCGGTGCAAAATTTGTAGTGTTCTTCCTTGTTTCAGGTTTCACAAGCTAATTCACCTTATGATCTGCTAGTTAGCTGGTGAAAGTTCTGCTTTTCACCAACTAACTGGTTATAATTTCACCTTTTGCACTGGTGTAAGTTCTGTCTTGGTCAAATAGCACATAAATAAATATTTTATGTTGCCATGTATAATCTCAAGTATTCATGAGCTAGCCACAACCTGCAACTTGGAATCTCATGTGAAATATGGTGTAATGATATCATGACATAGTATTTCAATCCAATGAAGATAGTCACAATGAACTGTTCCGTCCTGCTGAGCCTGTAGCCTGAAAACTTGAAACCTGCCTGTAGACTGTCTGTTTAATCAACAACCAATAATTGAAAGGATCTAACTGCTCGTATGGAGAGCTTATTTTCTTTTGCCTATTCCTACACTAACACTTTCAGGCAGATTTATCAAGTAAGATGGAATTTCCAATGCAGCCATATCATAAACTGATTTACTATTAAAATCCTTGATTTTGACCCGAACAATAATGGAAGAGATATCATGCAGAAAAGAGGTTTGAACAAATGATAAAGACAATCTTCTTCTGACAGAATTTTTTTAACATCTATGCTGCTCATAGACTCCAAATAGTCAGCAAAAGGGTCATCAAATTCATAAAGCAATACCTCTTTGGACTGCTGATCCAACTGTAAATTGAAAAGGTGTTGAAAATTGACTTTACTAATCTCATTGTTGAATGCAGGCTGCTCGAGATCTGTCGTAGATTCAAAGTTGTCATATGCTCATATAAAAATCTGCTCATCATTTTTTAATCTTTTAAATGAGGCAATTTGATCTTGATAACTATTATTAACCATGACGTGCATATATCTCTGATCATCTCTTTGCTCATTATTTCTGCTACAATTCCTCTTTGTTCACAAAACTGAAAGTTGATGGCTGCCCTTAGCATTTTCCATAGATCCGAAACTATCGCCCATAAACATTGGCAAACTAAGGAAATCTGAACTCTTCAGGTTTTCTGAAAAGTATAAGTCCATGAAAGCTGCCACTGGATCCTCAAGAAGAATATAAAAATCATGTTGCTCATCTATAGTAGACACATGTTCAGCCATAACTATTTCTCTAAAAGAAGACGAATAATCTTCTGGTTCTCTTGAGATTAACTCATGATCATCAGAAACTACAATTTTCTTGTCAGAATAATGCTTACAAGAGGATAACAACACAGGATTTCCATCACATGAAAAAGAATGAGCTAAGAACATGTAATCTATTATGCAGTCCTCATTCTTCATAGGCTCTTCTAGATTTACAAATTGATTATAAACTTCACAAGCATACCTATCTCTGGAGGACTTAGCGAATATTCAAAAGTCCTTCCCTGAATCTGAAATAAACCCATATGCTCGTTGTTGTTCCAAAAATGTTTCAAGCTCATAAGTCTCGTGCTCAGAATCTGAAGTATACTGACATTCTGCTTGCTCGTGCACTTGCAAATTTTCAAAGAAATCTTGATCTCGGATCCTTCGGGAAAGATGAATATTTTCCTCGACTTCTTGAGCATCTTCAAACAACTGGGTCAGGGATGAAGATTCCTGTTCTAGCAGAAGAAGGAAAATATCTGAATGAAGACCCATGACATAATATATCATGGCAACTGTCTCTGTAGGCCTGACCTCCAAAGGCATGTCATGATAAACATGGTAGAACCTTCTGTTGAAAATAGGTAGGGCTTCATCCTGCTCTCATTTCAAAGCATAGAAATCAGCAAGGTATGAATCTAAAGATTTGTACTTGCCCCAATACTTCAGGAAAACATTAGAGAATTCGGTTCAAGAGCCAATTGATTCAGCTCTCAGACTTTTAAACCATGCAGCATCATCTTTGATCAGAGACTTTGAGAAAAATCTCATGATCACATCTTCATGAGCAAGCTGAAAATGATCAACGAAATCCAAAAAGGATTCCACGTGTCTCTCAGCTAAAGCTTGATTCTCTCCAGAAAACCAAGGGAGATATTCATAACTGTCATTAGGATAAGGATGAAGAAGAAAGGTCAGCTCCAAAGGCTTGAACTTCTTCATCCAGATCTTAACTTGAAAAGTTGTGGGCCGATCATGAGAGTTAACGAGTTCATGACAAGGTTCAGAAATTATGACAAGAAGGGTTGAGATCTGGACAAGGTCTGAAACAATTTCTATCTTTTCAAGGTCACATGGCTTATCGGATTCTGAAGGAAAAGAAATACATTGGTCATCTTTGTGAATGGGCTGAGGTAAAGTAACCAAATCTACATCTACAATGCAGAGCTGCAGGATTTCCTCTTCTAAAGACGAATATATACAAGAAGGATGATGATTTTCTGAATATACAAAACAGAAAATAATTCTCTTTACACGTGAAGGGAAAATAATGAAAGAGGTAATAAAGAACAACAACAGTTCATGAAGCAAACCAATGAACTGATACCTGGATTTTGATTTGAGCCTCTTCATCTTTTATCAACAGGATCCTCCCTAGTGGAGTCTTTGAACGTGGAGTTGCCATATAGATGCTTACAACCAATATAATGCTCAGCCTTTGTCTATCATCAAAAGCTGAAACTATGTCGTCTCCCAGGGAATCTTGCTTCATTCTCCGTTCCTCGGCAAAGACGTCAATTTGTTAGCCCTCCAAGAAATGCTTTGGGGTTGTAAACCAAAGATGCTTGGTAACTTATAAAATGAATGGATTTATTCTTAAGTAATGAATGGATCAATGGGATAACTGAAATACAACAATGTATCCAGACTACTAACAATAATCAAATAAGCCAGTGCTCTCAAGGACTGATAATCAGATAAATAGCTTAAAAATGGGTGAAGAAACCAATGTTTATAAACCGAATGCCAAGGGATGGGTTCAATGAAAGCAACTAACATTCAAACTATGAACTGAACAATGAGATGACAATCATATGACAATTAAGACAACTTGAATGACAATATAGAAGAAGAGAGGAATCTGACATCAATAAAGAGAGAAAATTGTCCACTGTATTATCATGAAAGTCTATTACAAAGAATGTAATTTCTGCATCCAGAATTGAACCCCCTAGTGCTCCAAATGTCTTTGGATTTATAGCCTTACAAGATGAAATATAGATCCTTTAAAGATGGATCAGATTTACTAAAAATAGTCAAATCAAAACAGATACAACAAGTGTAGGATGAGATCCTATAAAAATGGATCTAGAATGGAAAATCAAAACAAAATAGGAATGGTCCTATTTAATGATCTCTAAAAATAGTAGATTGTTGATGAATTGTAGTTTTAGCCTCCCAAGGCTATTTGATTTTGTCCTCGAAAGATAAAATTCGAATTGGGTGATGTGTCATTTGATCCCTATTATTTTTCCCTTGAAAATGACCAAATCTAGTCAAAACATTCCCTTTTGACTTTCATCTCCAAGAATGGCCTTCAGATTTTGATTTGATAATTCATAACCAGCTTATTAAAGAAGATTTCAAACCATTCAAACCCAAAAAATCTTGATCTGGGCAAAAATTCGGCTATTCTGTCCGTGACAGGCTTTCACCAGCTAATTTACCCGAAAATCCTCTCCTTAGCTGGTGAAAGGCGGATCTTTCACCAGCTAACTAGTTATAATTCTGCCTTCTGCACTGGTGAAAGCATAGATTTGTTTCAAAATCAAATTTCTCAGTCATGGAGAGTCCGTTTTGCATGCTTAAATAGTCGATCGACATCTACAAATCCTAAGATTTCCAATGGTGCTTTCAAATCTGCATTTGGAGCCCGAGAAGCTAGTCAAATATGCCTTACGATATTAGGCATCATTCTTTCAAAAATGCCAGTGCATTTTTTATTGCTAACATTTGGCTCCAACTGGGATGGATACCTCCCTGTGAGGTCTCCAAGAAACTAGCATACCTTGTGCCTTTAGTATTGGGCATGGAGTCATTCAACCTTTATAATTTATCATCTCCTATTTTTGCATGTGATTTATCTGAGTTTTTACCACTTGAAGCATTACTAAAATGCACAACCATTTCACTTTGCTCTTCCATACCTTTTCCAGTTGGAAATTTCACAATATGATGACCATCAGTTGCAAGTCCACAAAATTCAATGTTTTCAACCAAGGAACTAGGCTTGGCCATGACCTCTAAATTTGCAAGAGAATGAGATATTTCACTTCCCACTAATGTATCTGCGCCATCCTTAGCTTTCAAAAATGCTTTTTGTGCTTTCACAAGCTAACTCACCTTATGATTCGCTAGTTAGCTGGTGAAAGAGAAGCCTCTCACCAGCTAACTGGTTGTAAAATTACCCTGTGCATTGGTGAAAGCTCTGCCTTGTTTAATTTCTTCTCCCACGCTGATAGAAACAAGTAAAACACACCAGCAACATGAAAGCATCTCAAATGCACAGATCTAATCTCTCTTTGATGAAATCCTCCAACACATGCGTTTGACAAGGTCATTCATGGCGTTCCATATCTAAAGATCTTCCTCATCTTTCATATATGCTTCAGGCGAAGAGTAGGCAAAATAGCCCCTTGGCTTCAACAACCTGTACAAATCTAGCAGCAATATACCATACCTCTGAAGCCAATCAATTTTACACCTGGAACAGTGAGAAATTCAAATGGACAGTGTCTTTCATAATGCTTCATGACCCCCAAATTTAATTTGAGCTCGAGCTAATAAATAAGGTTTCGATCCAAGCATGGAATTAAATCAAGGCAATGAACCTTTCAAATCCTTCCTATCTAGACCAAATTCTTTGGTCCCAAACCCTTTTACATACACATCAGCAAAAAGCTATGAAAGATCTGGCATTGGACTTTCCTTTGCCGAGGCAATTGCATCATTGACTTGTTTTAAATAACAAAAAAAATGTTCTGGATTATTGGAAAGAAGATTCATTTGAATCCTAAGACATAAGCTAAAAAAAAGTAGTTGTAAAGGCTGTCGAATGGCTGAGTTTGTTGATGTCGAATCTCCCTTTAAATATGGATATGATCTTTATCTATTGATTAACTACCACATGCTTTTGACTGCCTGATAAAACTCCTTGAAATCTGGAATTCATTTAACTCTGATTTCCACCTGTGTATTTACTGCCACTTAACTCAGATGCATGATTGATGTTCTGAATTTGACGAGCTATAAGATTCCAACGCATTGAATCTGTAAGATTCATCAACTTCTACCCAAAGAAACAGGTTGTGGAAAAATCAGAAGCTCATCCTCTCATATACAAGGCAAATGCCCATCTGATTCATAAAATTTAGTATAACGTCTTTTATATGATTTTCCACTAGGAAATCTGACTTTTGGATTGTCCCATGCTAATGAAAATGTCACAATCTTCTTTCCATGAGGTGGAAACGCTACTGAAGCCACAACAACAACACCAATTGAAGCCCCTTATTCTGAAGGAGGCGAAGGTGTGCCACAAGCATTTTCATCAAAAGACCCATGCTCTTATCTAAAAAAAATCTTCCTGGTCTTCAAAATCTTCGACAGTTGTAGTAGATCTCCATAGGCTGTGTGAAGAATTGAGTTTACCACTATTAGTAGAAAGACAACATTTTTTTACCAAAAAACAGGTAACCAATTCAATCTTTCCCCCTTGCTAGACACCTTCAAAATTAGAAATGAAACTTGATAATAATGCCATTAATTATCATCTATCGTTAGGAACCCTTCTCATGGAATTCGAATTAAGAAAAATTGGATCTGTGCAAAATTTGTAGCGTTCTTCCCTGTTTCAGGTTTCACCAGCTAATTCACCTTATGATCTGCTAGTTAGCTTGTGAAAGTTCTACTTTTCACCAACTAACTGGTTATAATTTCACCTTTTGCGCTGGTGAAAGTTCTATCTTGGTCAAATAGCACAGAAATAAACATTTTATGTTGCCATGTATAATCTCAAGTATTCATGAGCAAGCCACAACCTGCAACTTGGAATCTCATGTGAAATATGGTGTAATGATATCATGACATAGTATTTCAATCCAATGAAGATAGTCACAATGAACTGTTCCATCCTACTGAGCCTGTAGCCTGAAAACTTGAAACCTGCCTGTAGACTGTCTGTTTATTCAACAACCAATAATTGAAAGGATCTAACTGCTCGGATGGGGAGCTTATTTTCTTTTGCCTATTCCTACACTAACACTTTGAGGCAGATTTATCAAGTAAGATGGAATTTCCAATGCATCCATATCATAAACTAATTTACTATTAAAATCCTTGATCTTGACCTGAACAATAATGGAAGAGATATCATGCAGAAAAGAGGATTGAACAAATGAAAAAGACAATCTTCTTCTGAAATAATTTTTTTAACATCTATGCTGCTCATAGACTCCAAATAGTCAGCAAAAGGGTCATCAAATTCATAAAGCAATACCTCTTTGGACTGTTGATCCAACTGTAAATTGAAAAGGTGTTGAAAACTGCCTTTACTAATCTCATTGTTGAATGTAGGCTGCTCGAGATCTGTTGTAGATTCAAAGATGTCATATGTTGTTATAAAAATATGCTCATCATTTTTTAATCTTTTAAAGGAGCCAATCTGATCTTGATAGCTATTATTGACCATGACATCCATATATCTCTGATCATCTCTTTGCTCATTATTTCTTCTGCAATTCCTCTTTGTTCACAAAACTGAAAGTTGAAGGCTGCCCTTAGCATTTTCCGCAGATCCGAAACTGTCGCCCATAAACATTGGCAAACTAAGGAAATCTGAACTCTTCAGGTTTTCTGAAAAGTATAAGTCCATGAAAGCTGCCACTGGATCTTCAAGAAGAATATAAAAATCATGTTGCTCATCTATAGTAGACACTTGTTCAGCCATAACTATTTCTCTAAAAGAAGACGAATAATCTTCTGATTCTCTTGAGATTAACTCGTGATCATCAGAAACTACAATTTTCTTATCAGAATAATGCTTACAAGAGGATAACAACACAGGATTTCCATCACATGAAAAAGAATGAGCTAAGAACATGTAATCTCTTATGCAGTCCTCATTCTTCATAGGCTCTTCTAGATTTACAAATTGATTATAAACTTCACAAGCATACCTATCTCTGGAGGACTTAGCAAATATTCAAAAGTCCTGACCTGAATCTGAAATAAACCCATATGCTCGTTGTTGTTCCAAAACTATTTCAAGCTCATAACTCTCATGCTCATAATCTGAAGTATACTGACATTCTGCTTGCTCGTGCACTTGCAAATTTTCAAAGAAATATCGATCTCGGATCCTTTTGGAAAGATGAATGTTTTCCTCGACTTCTTGAGCATCTTCAAACAACTAGATTAGGGATGAAGATTCCCGTTCTAGCAGAAGAAGGACAAGATCTGAATGAAGACCCATGACATAATATATCATGGCAACTGTCTATGTAGGCCTGACCTCCAAAGGCATGTCATGATAAACACGGTAGAACCTTCTGTTGAAAATAGGTAGGGCTTCATCCTGCTCTCGTTTCAAAGCATAGAAATCAGCAAGGTATGAATCTAAAGATTTGTACTTGCCCCAATACTTCAGAAAAACATTAGAGAATTCGGTCTAAGAGCCAATTCAATCAGCTCTCTTTTAAACCATGCAACAACATCTTTGATCAGAGAATTTGAGAAAAATATCATGATCACATCTTCATGAGCAAGCTGAAAACGATCAACGAAATCCAAAAAGGATTCCACGTGTCTCTCAGCTGAAGCTTGATTCTCTCCAGAAAACCAAGGGAGATATTCATAACCGTCATCAAGATAAGGATGAAGAAGAAAGGGCAGCTTTAAAGGCTTGAACTTCTTCATCTAGATCTTAACTTGAAAAGTTGTGGGATGATCATGAGAGTTAACGAGTTCATGACAAGGTTCATAAATTATGACAAGAGGGGCTGAGATCTGGACAAGGTCTGAAACAATTTCTATCTTTTCAAGGTCACATGGCTTATCAGATTCTGAAGGAAAAGAAATACAATGGTCATCTTTGTGAATGGGCTTAGGTAAAGTCACCGAATCTACATCTAAAATGTAGGGCTGCAGGATTTCCTCTTCTAAAGATGAATATATACAAGAAGGATGATGATTTTCTGAATATACAAAACAAAAAATAATTCTCTTTACATGCGAAGGGAAAAGAATGAAAGAGGTATTAAAGAACAACAATAGTTCATGAAGCAAATCAATGAACTGATACCTGGATTTTTATTTGAGCCTCTTCATCGTTTATCAACAGGATCCTCCCCAGTGGAGTCTTTGAACGTGGAGTCGCCAGATAGATGCTTACAACCAATATAATGCTCAGCCTTTGTCTATCATCAAAAGCTGAAACTATGTCGTCTCCCAGGGAAGCTTTCTTCATTCTCCGTTTCCCGACAACGGCACCAATTTGTTAGCCCTCCAAGAAACTCTTTGGGGTTGTAAACCAAAGATGCTTGGTAACTTCTAAAATGAATGGATTTATGCTTAAGTAATGAATGGATCAATGGGATAACTGAAATACAACAATGTATCCAGACTACTAACAATAATCAAATAAGCCAGTGCTCTCAAGGACTGATAATCAGATAAATAGCTTAAAAATGGGTGAAGAAACCAATGTTTATAAACCGGATGCCAAGGGATGGGTTCAATGAAAGAAACTAACATTCAAACTGTGAACTGAACAATGAGATGACAATCATATGACAGTTAAGACAACTTGAATGACATTATAGAAGAAGAGAGGAATCTGACATCAATAAAGAGAGAAAACTGTCCACTGTATTATCATGAAAGTCTATTACAAAGAATGTAATTTCTGCATCCAGAATTAAACCCCCTAGTGCTCCAAATGTCTTTGGCTTTATAGCCTTACAAGATGAAATCTAGATCCTTTAAAGATGGATCAGATTTACTAAAAATATTCAAATAAAAAAAGATACAACAAGTGTAGGATGAGATCCTATAAAAATGGATCTAGAATGGAAAATCAAAACAAAATAGGAAAGGTCCTATTTAATGATCTCTAAAAATAGTAGATTGCTGATGAAGTGTAGTTTTAGCCTCCCAAGGATGTTTGATATAGTCCTCCAAAGATAAAATTCGAATTGGGTGATGTGTCATTTGATCCCTATCATTTTGCCCTTGAAAATGACCAAATCTAGTCAAAAAATGCCCTTTTGACTTTCATCCTCCAAGAATGGCCTTCAGATTTTGATTTGATAATTCATAACCATCTTATTAAAGAAGATTTCAAACCATTCAAACCCAAAAAATATCGATCTGGGCAAAAATTCGGCTATTCTGGCCGTGAGAGGCTTTCACCAGCTAACTTACCCGAAAATCCTCTCCTTAGCTGGTGAAAGGCGGAGCTTTCACCAACTAACTAGTTATAATTCTGCCTTCTGCGCTGGTGAAAGCGCAGATTGTTTTCAAAATCAAATTGCTCAGTCATGGAGAGTCCGTTTTGCATGCTTAAATAGTCGATCGACATCTACAAATCCTAATCTTTCCAATGGTGCTTTCATATCTGCATTTGGATCCCGGGAAGCTAGTCAAATATTCCCTACGATATTAGGCATCATTCTTTCAAAAATGCCAGTGCATTTTTTATCGCTAACATTTGGCTCCAACTGGGATGGATACCTCCCTGTGAGGTCTCCAAGAAACTAACAGACCTTGTGCCTTTAGTATTGGGCATGGAGTCATTCATCCTTTATAATTTATCATCTCCTATTTCTGCATGTGATTTATCTGATTTTTTACCACTTGAAGCATTACTAAAATGCACAACCATTTCACTTTGCTCTTCCATACCTTTGCCAGTTGGAAATTTCACAATATGATGACCATCAGTCATAAGTCCACAAAATTCAATGTTTTCAACCAAGGAACTAGGCTTGGCCATGACCTCTAAATTTGCAAGAGAATGAGATATTTCACTTCCCACTAATGTATCTGTGCCATCCTTAGCTTTTAAAAATGATTTTTTTGCTTTCACCAGCTAACTCGCCTTATGATTCACTGGTTAGCTGGTGAAAGCGCAACCTTTGACCAACTAACTGGTTGTAAAATTTCCCTGTGCGCTGGTGAAAGCTCTGCCTTGTTTAATTTCTTCTCCCACGCTGATAGAAACAAGTAAAACACACCAGCAATGTGAAAGCATCTCAAATGCATAGATCTAATCTCTCTTTGATGCAATCCTCCAGCACATGTGTTTGACAAGGTCATTCATGGTGTTCCATATCTGAAGATCTTCCTCATCTTTCATATATGATTCAGGCGAAGAGTAGGAAAAATAGCCCCTTGGCTTCAACAACCTGTACAAATCTAGCAACAATATACCATCCTTCAAATGGACAATGAACAGTGAGAAATTCAAATGGACAGTGTCTTTCATAATGCTTCATGACCCCCAAATTTAATTTGAGCTTGAGCTGATAAATAAGGTTTCGATCCAAGCACTGAATTAAATCAAGGCAATGGAGCTTTCAACTCCTTCCTATCTGGACCAAATGATTTGGTCCCAAACCCTTTTACATACACATCATCAAAAAGCTATGAAATAATCGGCACTGGACTTTCCTTTTCCGGGGCAATTGCATCATTGACTTGTTTTAAATAACAAAACAAAATGTCCTAGCTTATTGGAAAGAAGATTCATTAGAATCCTAAGACATAAACTAAAACAAAAGTAGTTGTAAAGGTTGTCGAATGGCTGAGTTTGCTGATGTCGAATCTCCCTTTAAATCTAGATATGATCTTTATTTGTTGATTAACTACCACATGCTTTTGACAGCTTGATAAAACTCCTTGAAATTTGGAATTCATTTAACTCTGATTTCCACCTATGTATTTACTGCCACTTGTCTCGGATGCATGATTGATGTTCTGAATTTGACGAGCTATAAGATTCCAATGCATTGAAGCTGTAAGATTCATCAAATTCTACGCAAAGACACAGGTTGTGGAAAAATCAGAAGCTCATCCTCTCATATACAAGGCAAATGCCCATCTGATTCCTAAAATTTGGTATAACGTCTTTTATATGATTTTCCACTAGGAAATTTGACTTCCGGACAGTCCCATACTAATGAAAATGTCACAATCTTCTTTCCATGAGGTGGAAACGCTACTGAATCCACAACAACAACACCAATTTAAGCCCCTTGTTCTGAAGGAGGCGAAGGTGTGCCACAAGCATTTTCATCAAAAGACCCATGCTCTTATCTAAAAAAAATCTTCATGGTCTTCAAAATCTTTGATAGTTGTAGTAGATCTCCATAGGTTGTGTGAAGAATCGAGTTTGCCACTATTAGTAGAAAGACAACATTGTTTTGCCAAAAAAAAAGTAACCAATTCAATCTTTCCGCCTTGCTAGACACCTTCAAAATTAGAAATGAAACTTGATAATAATGCCATTAATTATCATCTATCATTAGGAACCCTTCTCATGGCATTCAGATTAAGAAAAAATGGATCTGTGCAAAATTTGTAGCGTTCTGCCCTGTTTCAGGTTTCACCAGCTAATTCACCTTATGATCTACTAGTTAGCTGGTGAAAGTTCTGCTTTTCACCAGCTAACTGGTTATAATTTCACATTTTGCGCTGGTGAAAGTTCTGTCTTGGTCAAATAGCACAGAAATAAACATTTTATGTTGCCATGTATAATCTCAAGTATTCATGAGCTAGCCACAACCTGCAACTTGGAATCTCATGTGAAATATGGTGTAATGATATCATGCCATAGTATTTCAGTCCAATGAAGATAGTCACAATGAACTGTTCCGTCCTGCTGAGCCTGTAGCCTGAAAACTTGAAACCTGCCTGTAGACTGTCTGTTTATTCAACAACCAATAATTGAAAGGATCTAACTGCTCGTATGGGGAGCTTATTTTCTTTTGCCTATTCCTACACTAACACTTTGAGGCAGATTTATCATGTAAGATGGAATTTCCAATGCAGCCATATCATAAAATGATTTACTATTAAAATCCTTGATCTTGACCCAAACAATAATGGAAGAGATAGCATGCAGAAAAGAGGTTTGAACAAATGATAAAGACAATCTTCTTTTGACAGAATTTTTTTAACATCTATGCTTCTCATAGACTCCAAATAGTTAGCAAACGGGTCATCAAATTCATAAATCAATACCTCTTTGGACTGCTGATCCAACTGTAAATTGAAAAGGTGTTGAAAACTGCCTTTACTAATCTCATTGTTGAATGCAGGTTGCTCGAGATCTGTTGTAGATTCAAAGCTGTCATATGCTGATATAAAAATCTGCTCATCATTTTTTAATCTTTTAAAGGAGGCAATCTGATCTTGATAGCTATTATTAACCATGCCATGCATATATCTCTGATCATATCTTTGCTCATTATTTATGATGCAATTCCTCTTTGTTCACAAAACTGAAAGTTGATGGCTGCCCTTAGCATTTTCCGCAGATCCGAAACTGTCACCCATAAACATTGGCAAACTAAGGAAATATGAACTCTTCAGGTTTTCTGAAAAGTATAAGTCCATGAAAGCTGCCACTGGATCCTCAAGAAGAATATAAAAATCATGTTGCTCATCTATAGTAGACACTTGCTCAGCCATAACTATTTCTCTAAAAGAAGACGAATAATCTTCTGGTTCTCTTGAGATTAACTCGTGATCATCGGAAACTACAATTTTCTTATCAGAATATTTCTTACAAGAGGATAACAACATAGGATTTCCATCACATGAAAAAGAATCAACTAAGAAAATGCAATATCTTATGCAGTCCTCATTCCTCATAGGCTCTTCTAGATTTACAAATTGATTATAAACTTCACAAGCATACCTATATCTGGAGGACTTAGCGAATATTCAAAAGTCCTGACCTAAATCTGAAATAAACCCATATGCTCGTTGTTGTTCCAAAACTGTTTCAAGCTCATAACTCTCGTGCTCAAAATCTGAAGTATACTGACATTTTGCTTGCTTGTGCACTTGCAAATTTTCAAAGAAATCTCGATCTCGGATCCTTTGGGAAAGATTAATGTTTTCCTCGACTTCTTGAGCATCTTAAAAAAACTGGGTCAGGGATGAATATTCTTGTTCTAGCAGAAGAAGGACAAGATCCGAATGAAGACCCATGACATAATATATCATGACAACTGTCTCTGTAGGCCTGACCTCCAAAGGCATGTCATGATAAACACGGTAGAACCTTCTGTTGAAAACAGGTAGGGCTTCATCCTGCTCTCATTTCAAAGCATAGAAATCAACAAGGTATGAATCTAAAGATTTGTACTTTACCTAATACTTCAGTAAAACATTAGAGAATTCGGTCCAAGAGCCAATTGAATCAACTCTCAGACTTTTAAACCATGCAGCAACATCTTTGATCAGAGACTTTGAGAAAAATCTCGTGATCACATATTCATGAGCAAGCTGAAAACGATCAACGAAATCCAAAAAGGATTCCATGTGTCTCTCAGTTGAAGCTTGATTCTCTCCAGAAAACCAAGGGAGATATTCATAACCGTCATCAGGATAAGGATGAAGAAGAAAGGGAGGCTTTAAAGGCTTGAACATCTTCATCCAGATCTTAACTTGAAAAGTTGTGGGATGATCATGAGAGTTAACGAGTTCATGACAAGGTTCATAAATTATGACAAGAGGGGCTGAGATCTGGACAAGGTCTGAAACAATTTCTATCTTTTCAAGGTCACATGGCTTATCAGATTCTAAAGGAAAAGAAATACAATGGTCATCTTTGTGAATGGGCTGAGGTAAAGTCACTGAATCTACATCTACAATGCAGGGCTGCATGATTTCCTCTTCTAAAGATGAATATATACAAGAAGGATGATGATTTTCTGAATATACAAAACAAAAAATAATTCTCTTTACACACGAAGGGAAAAGAATGAAAGAGGTAATAAATAACAACAACAGTTCATGAAGCAAACCAATGAACTGATACCTGGATTTTGATTTGAGCCTCTTCATCTTTTATCAAAATGATCCTCCTCAGTGGAGTCTTTGAACATGGAGTCGCCAGATAGATGCTTATAACCAATCTAATGCTCAGCCTTTGTCTATCATCAAAAGCTAAAACTATGTCATCTCCCAGGGAAGCTTGCTTCATTCTCCGTTCCCCGGCAACAACGCCAATTTGTTAGCCCTCCAAGAAACTCTTTGGGGTTGTAAACCAAAGATGCTTGGTAACTTATAAAATGAATGGATTTATGCTTAAGTAATGAATGGATCAATGGGATAACTGAAATACAACAATGTATCCAGACTACTAACAATAATCAAATAAGCCACTGCTCTCAAGGACTGATAATCAGATAAATAACTTAAAAATGGGTGAAGAAACCAATGTTTATAAACCGGATGCAAAGGGATGGGTTCAATGAAAGCAACTAACATTCAAACTTTGAACTGAACAATGAGATGACAATCATATGACAATTAAGACAACTTGAATGATAGTATAGAAGAAGAGAGGAATTTGACATCAATAAAGAGAGAAAACTGTCCACTGTATTATCATGAAAGTCTATTACAAAGAATGTAATTTCTGCATCCAGAATTGAAACCCCTAGTTCTCCAAATGTCTTTGGCTTTATAGCCTTACAAGATGAAATCTAGATCCTTTAAAGATGGATCAGATTTACTAAAAATAGTCAAATCAAAAGAGATACAACAAGTGTAGGATGAGATCCTATAAAAATGGATCTAGAATGGAAAATCAAAACAAAATAGGAAAGGTCCTATTTAATGATCTCTAAAAATAGTAGATTACTGATGAAGTGCAGTTTTAGCCTCCCAAGGCTGTTTGATTTTGTCCTCCAAAGATAAAATTTGAATTGGGTGATGTGTCATTTGTTCCCTATCATTTTTCCCTTGAAAATGACCAAATCTAGTCAAAAAATTCCCTTTTGAGTTTCATCTCCATGAATGACCTTCAGATTTTGATTTGATAATTCATAACCAGCTTATTAAAGAAGATTTCAAACCATTCAAACCCAAAAAATCTCAATCTGGGCAAAAATTCAGCTATTCTGGTCATGACAGGCTTTCACCGGCTAATTTACCCGAAAATCCTCTCCTTCGCTGGTGAAAGGCGGAGCTTTCACCAACTAACTAGTTATAATTTTGCCTTCTGCGCTGGTGAAAGTGCATATTGTTTTCAAAATCAAATTTCTCAGTCATGGAGAGTTTGTTTTGCATGTTTAAATAGTCGATTGACATCTACAAATCCTAAGCTTTCCAATGGTGCTTTCAAATCTGCATTTGGAGCCTGGAAATCTAGTCAAATATTCCTTACGATATTAGACATCAGTCTTTCAAAAATGCCAGTGCATTTTTTATCGCTAACATTTGGCTCCAACTGGGATGGATACCTCCCTGTGAGGTCTCCAAGAAACTAGCAGACCTTGTGCCTTTAGTATTGGGCATGGAGTCATTTAGCCTTTATAATTTATCATCTCCTATTTCTGCATGTGATTTATCTGAGTTTTTACCACTTGAAGCATTACTAAAATGCAAAACCATTTCACTTTGCTCTTCCATACCTTTGCCAGTTGGAAATTTCACAATATGATGACCATCAATCGCAAGTCCACAAAATTCAATGTTTTCAACCACGGAACTAGGCTTGGCCATGACCTCTAAATTTGCAAGAGAATGAGATATTTCACTTCCCACTAATGTATCTGCGCCATCCTTAGCTTTCAAAAATGATTTTTGTGCTTTCACCAGCGAACTCGCCTTATGATTCGCTGGTTAGCTGGTGAAAGTGCAGCCTTTCACCAGCTAACTGGTTGTAAAATTGCCCTGTGTGCTGGTGAAATCTCTGCCTTGTTTAATTTCTTCTCCCACGCTGATAGAAACAAGTAAAACACAACAACAACGTGCAAGCATCTCAAATGCACAGATCTAATCTCTCTTTGATGCAATCCTCCAGCACATGTGTTTGACAAGGTCAGTCATGGCGTTCCATATCTAAAGATCTTCCTCATCTTTCATATATGCTTCAGGCGAAGAGTAGGCAAAATAGCCCCTTGGCTTCAGCAACCTGTACAAATCTAGCAGCAATATACCATCCCTATGAAGACAATCAATTTTACACCTGGAACAGTGATAAATTCAAATGGACAATGTCTTTCATAATGCTTCATGACCCCCAAATTTAATTTGTGCTCGATCTGATAAATAAGGTTTCGATCCAAGAATGGAATTAAATCAAGGCAATGAACCTTTTAGCTCCTTCCTATCAGGACCAAATGCTTCGGTCCCAAACCCTTTTACATACACATCAACAAAAAACTATGAAAGATCTGGCACTGAACTTTCCTTTGCTGGGGCAATTGCATCATTGACTTGTTTTAAATAACAAAACAAAATGTCCTAGCTTATTGGAAAGGAGATTCATTCGAATCCTAAGACATAAACTAAAACAAAAGTAGTTGTAAAGGCTTTCGAATGGCTGAGTTTGCTGATGTCGAATCTCCCTTTAAATCTGGATATGACCTTTATCTGTTGATTAACTACCACATGCTTTTGACTGCCTGATAAAACTCCTTGAAATCTGGAATTCATTTAACTCTGATTTCCACCTATGTATTTACTGCCACTTGTCTCGGATGCATGATTGATGTTCTGAGTTTGACAAGCTATAAGATTCCAACACATTGAAGTTGTAAGATTCATCAACTTCTACCCAAATACACATGTTGTGGAAAAATCAAAAGCTCATCCTCTCATATACAAGGCAAATGCCCATCTGATTCATAAAATTTGGTATAGCGTCTTTTATATGATTTTCCACTAGGAAATCTGACTTCTGGACTGTCCCATGCTAATGCAAATGTCACAATCTTCTTTCCATGAGGTGGAAACGCTACTGAAGCCACAATAACAACACCAATTGAAGCCCCTTATTCTGAAGGAGGCGAAGGTGTGCCACAAGCATATTCATCAAAATACCCATGCTCTTATCTAAAAAAAATCTTCCTGGTCTTCAAAATCTTCGACAGTTGTAGTAGATCTCCATAGGCTGTGTGAAGAATCGAGTTTGCCACTATTAGTAGAAAGACAACATTTTTTTGCCAAAAAGCATGTAACCAATTCAATCTTTCTGCCTTGCTAGACACCTTCAAAATTAGAAATGAAACTTGATAATAATGCCATTAATTATCATCTATTGTTAGGAACCCTTCTCATGGCATTCAGATTAAGAAAAATTGGATCTGTGCAAAATTTGTAGCATTCTGCCCTGTTTCAGGTTTCACCAGCTAATTCACCTTATGATCTGCTAGTTAGCTGGTGAAAGTTCTGCTTTTCACCAGCTAACTTGTTATAATTTCACCTTTTGCGCTGGTGAAAGTTCTGTCCTGGTCAAATAGCACAGAAATAAACATTTTATGTTGCCATGTATAATATCAAGTATTCATGAGCTAGCTACAACCTGCAACTTGGAATCTCATGTGAAATATGGTGTAATGATATCATGACATAGTATTTCAATCCAATGAAGATAGTCACAATGAACTGTTCCGTCTTGCTGAGCCTGTAGCCTGAAAACTTGAAACCTGCCTGTAGAATGTCTGTTTATTCAACAACCAATAATTGAAAGGATCTAACTGCTCGTATGGGGAGCTTATTTTCTTTTGCCTATTCCTACACTAACACTTTGAGGCAGATTTATCAAGTAAGATGGAATTTCCAATGCATCCATATCATAAAATGATTTACTATTAAAATCCTTGATCTTGACCCGAACAATAATGGAAGAGATATCATGCAGAAAAGAGGTTTGAACAAATGATAAAGACAATCTTCTTCTGACAGAATTTTTTTAACATCTATGTTGCTCATAGACTCCAAATAGTTAGCAAAAAGGTCATCAAATTCATAAAGCAATACCTCTTTGGACTGCTGATCCAACTATAAATTGAAAAGGTGTTGAAAACTGCCTTTACTAATCTCATTGTTGAATGCAGGTTGCTCGAGATCTGTTGTAGATTCAAAGCTGTCATATGCTGATATAAAAATCTGCTCATCATTTTTTAATCTTTTAAAGGAGGCAATCTGATCTTGATAGCTATTATTAACCATGACGTGCATATATCTCTGATAATCTCTTTGCTCATTATTTCTGCTGCAATTCCTCTTTGTTCAAAAAACTTAAAGTTGATGGTTGCCCTTAGCATTTTCCGCAGATCCGAAACTGTTGCCCATAAACATTGGCAAACTAAGGAAATCTGAACTCTTCAGGGTTTCTGAAAAATATAAGTCCATGAAAGCTGCCACTGGATTCTCAAGAAGAATATAAAAATCATGTTTCTCATCTATAGTAGACACTTGTTCAGCCATAACTATTTCTCTAAAAGAAGACGAATCATCTTCTGGTTCTCTTGAGATTAACTCGTGATCATCAGAAACTACAATTTTCTTATCAGAATAATGCTTACAGGAGGATAACAACACAGGATTTCCATCACATGAAAAAGAATCAGCTAAGAACATGTAATCTCTTATGCATTCCTCATTCTTCATAGGCTATTCTTGATTTACAAATTGATTATAAACTTCACAAGCATACCTATCTCTGGAGGACTTAGCAAATATTGAAAAGTCCTGACCTGAATCTGAAATAAACCCATATGCTCGTTGTTGTTCCAAAACTGTTTCAAGCTCATAACTCTCGTGCTCAGAATCTGAAGTATACTAAGATTCTGCTTGCTCATGCACTTGCAAATTTTCAAAGAAATCTCGATCTCGGATCCTTCGGGAAAGATGAATGTTTTCCTCGACTTCTTGAGCATCTTAAAACAACTGGGTCAGGGATGAAGATTCCCGTTCTAGCAGAAGAAGGACAAGATCTGAATGAAGACCCATGACATAATATATCATGGCAATTGTCTCTGTAGGCCTGACCTCCAAAGGCATGTCATGATAAACACGGTAGAACCTTCTGTTGAAAATAGGTAGGGATTCATCCTACTCTCGTTTCAAAGCATAGAAAACAACAAGGTATGAATCTAAAGATTTGTACTTGCCCCAATACTTCAGGAAAACATTAGAGAATTTGGTCCAAGAGCCAATTGAATCAGCTCTCAGACTTTTATACCATGCAGTAGCATCTTTGATCAGAGACTTTGAGAAAAATCTCATGATCACATCTTCATGAGAAAGCTGAAAACGATCAACGAAATCCAAAAAGGATTCCACGTGTCTCTCAACTGAAGCTTGATTCTCTCTAGAAAACCAAGGGAGATATTCATAATCGTCATCAGGATAAGGATGAGGAAGAAAGGGAAACTTTAAATGCTTGAACATCTTCATCCATATCTTAACTTGAAAAGATGTGGGTTGATCATGAGAGTTAACGAGTTCATGACAAGGTTCAAAAATTATGACAAGAGGCGCTGAGATCTGGACAAGGTCTGAAACAATTTCTATCTTTTCAAGGTCACATGGCTTATCAGATTCTGAAGGAAAAGAAATACAGTGGTCATCTTTGTGAATGGGCTGAGGTAAAGTCACCGAATCTACATCTACAATGAAGGGCTGCAGGATTTCTTCTTCTAAAGACGAATATATACAAGAAGGATGATGATTTTCTGAATATACAAAATAGAAAATAATTCTCTTTACACACGAAGGGAAAAGAATGAAAGAGGTAATAAAGAACAACAACAGTTCATGAATATAACCGATGAACTGATACCTGGATTTTGATTTGAGCCTCTTCATCTTTTATCAACAGGATCCTCCCCAGTGGAGTCTTTGAACGTGGAGTCGCCAGATAGATGTTTACAACCAATATAATGCTCAGCCTTTGTCTATCATCAAAAGATGAAACTATGTCATCTCCCAGGGAAGCTTGCTTCATTCTCCGTTCCCCGGAAACAACACTAATTTGTTAGCCCTCCAATAAACTCTTTGGGGTTGTAAACCAAAGATGCTTGGTAACTTATAAAATGAATGGATTTATGCTTAAGTAATGAATGGATCAATGGGATAACTGAAATGCAACAATGTATCCAGACTACTAACAATAATCAAATAAGCCAGTGCTCTCAAGGACTGATAATCAGATAAATAGCTTAAAAATGGGTGAAGAAACCAATGTTTATAAACCGGATGCCAAGGGATGGGTTTAATAAAAAATGAAAGAAACTAACATTCAAATTGTGAAATGAACAATGAGATGACAGTCATATGACAGTTAAGACAACTTGAATGAGAGTATATAAGAAGAGAGGAATCTGACATCAATAAAGAGAGAAAACTGTCCACTGTATTATCATGAAAGTCTATTACAAAGAATGTAATTTCTGCATCCAGAATTAAACCCCCTAGTGCTCCAAATGTCTTTGGATTTATAGCCTTACAAGATGAAATCTAGATCCTTTAAAGATGGATCAGATTTACTAAAAATAGTCAAATCAAAACAGATACAACAAGTGTAGGATGAGATCCTATAAAAATGGATCTAGAATGGAAAATCAAAACAAAATAGGAAAGGTCCTATTTAATGATCTCTAAAAATAGTAGCTTGCTGATGAAGTGAAATTTTAGCCTCCCAAGGATGTTTGATTTGGTCCTCCAAATATAAAATTCGAATTGGGTGATGTGTCATTTGATCCCTATCATTTTGCCCTTGAAAATGACCAAATCTAGTCAAAAAATTCCCTTTTGACTTTCATCTCCAAGAATGGCCTTCAGATTTTGATTTGATAATTCATAACCAGCTTATTAAAGAAGATTTCAAACCATTCAAACCCAAAAAATCTCGATCTGGGAAAAAATTCGGCTATTCTGGCCGTGACAGGCTTTCACCGACTAATTTACCCGAAAATCCTCTCCTTAGCTGGTGAAAGGCGGAGCTTTCACTAGCTAACTAGTTATAATTCTGCCTTCTGCGCTGGTGAAAGTGCAGATTGTTTTCAAAATCAAATTTATCAGTCATGGAGAGTCCGTTTTGCATGCTTAAATAGTCGATCGACATCTACAAATACTAATATTTCCAATGGTGCTTTCAAATCTGCATTTGGAGCCCGGAAAGCTAGTCAAATATTCCTTACGACATTAGGCATCATTCTTTCAAAAATGCCAGTGCATTTTTTATCACTAACAAATACTTCATGGGGTATAAACACGGCTGAAAGTAAAATACCTCTAAATCATTAAGATAATCAGGCTCCACAACCAACACACACTTGAACCTATTGAATATCATTGAATATCTATTCTGTGAAAGGTTATTTGGGTAGGTATTATTGATAGAGAAAAGTGTGGCAAGAAAGTTGCGGCAGGAAAAGTGCTGTAGGAAAAGTGTAGCATAAAAAGTGCAACAGAAAAGTTGCAGTAGAAAAAGTGCGGCAAAAAACGTGCGGCAAAAAAATTGTGGCAGAAAAATTGCGACAAAAAAATCGTGGCAGAAAAAGTGCGGCAGAAAAATAGCTGCAGAAAAAGTGCGGTAGAAAAAGTGTGACATAAATCATGTCATAAAAAGTGCGGCAGAAAAATCACAGCAACAACATGGTTGGGGTCTATTTATGGGGTTTTAGCCTTCTTATGGTTGTAGCTAGAGAATTAGGGAGTTGGAGCTTCCCTCAGGTTGTAGCATGAGAAACTAGGGGGTTGGAGCCTCCTTCCAGTTGCAACTGGAAAAAAAAGGAAGTTGGTGCTTCCAATGCATGTAAATCTTAAAGACATATAAGAAAAAGTGTTATGTGGTTTTCTCCTACTTTGGGTTTCCACTTAAAACACTGGTGTACTGTGTATGTGTACAATTTCTCATTTGTTCATTGTTTATATACTATGCAACTATTGGATGATAATGCTACATTGATATAACACTTGCATTTTGTGGTTGAAAAGGATTGGATTACTCTATTACTAATTCACCCTCCCCTCTTAGTAATACAACATTGGTAACCATTGAGCACATTGATTTTGATTTTCCTAGGAAAAAAACCTCAAATATGTTTCCAAACACTTGTTGACAACTTCAGTTTGACCATCACTCTAGGGATGATAAGATGTGCTAAGATGTAATTGGGTGCCTTGTAGCTTGAACAATTCTTGCCAAAAATTGTTGGTGAAAGTTGGGTCGCGATAAAAAACAATAGAATGTGGCATGCCATGAAGCTTGAAGACCTGATCCATGAAAAGTTGAGCTATAGTGGATGTTGTAAATAGGCGTTGAAGAGCATAGAAATGAGCTACTTGGAAAGACGATCAACTACCACCATGATGACTGATTTATTGCCCGATTTAGGTAAGCCTACAATAAAATCCATAGAGATATCCTACCAGATAGCAGGTGGAATTGGAAGTGGTTGTAGTGTGCCAAGAGATTTGAGTGTTTTGCCCCTGTTGTGTTGAAACACATCACATTCATCCACAAAATTACAAACATCCTATTTCATACCATCCCAGAAAAAAGAATGTTTGACCCTATCATAGGTTTTGGTAAACCCAGAGTGCCCAACTGTGGGCGTAGCATAAGCTCAAAAAGAATTATGGATTTAAGTTTTGATTGTTTACTTAAATACAAACATCCTTTGTATCGAAGCTCATCATGGAGCCAAGAGTACCCTTGGGAAAATGGAGAATTGGACTACAATTGTTGTATCAGATGCAAATTTTGGGATTGTGTAGCCATTCCTGGCGAACAACTTGGAGCCAATATTGTACAATGAAGGAGAGAGAGAAAAGGGACCCTTCATCTTCATATTTCCGAGAAAGTGCATCTACAACCACATTGCCTTTGCCTTTCTTGTAAATGATCTCATAATCACATCCAAAGAGCTTAGTCACCCATTTTTTTTTCTCCGGGGAGGAAATGCGTTGTTCCATAAAATACTTGAGGCCTTGATGATCTGTCTTAATTTGGAAGTATTTCCCCAATAGATAAGGGTGCCAAAGATCAGGGCATCCATAATAGACAAAATTTCCTTTTCATATATTGATTTGCCCAAATTTCGCTCAGACAGTTGTTTGTTGGTAAAGGCCAAAGGACAACCCTCTTGCATAAGGACGTTGCCAATTCCTTTCCCTGAAGCATCACATTCTAGGACAAAGGTCTTTGTGAAATTAGGAAGGGCCAGGACTGGAATGGTGCACATGGCCATGTTCAAGGTTTGAAAATCCTGAGCAGTTGATGGAGTCCAAGTGAAATAATTATTTTTAAGGAGTGCAGTGAGAGGTGCCACAATCTTTCCATAATTCTTAACAAACTTGCGATAATAAAATGTTAAGCCCAGAAATCCATATAATCTTTTGAGAGTCTTTGGTTGAGGCCAATCGTGCATAGCTTCAATCATTTTAGGATCCACCCTAATGCCGGCCTTGCCAACAACATGGCCCAAGTACTCGACTTCTGAGGTGCCAAAAGCACATTTAGATTGTTTTAGGAAAAGTTGGTGCTGAGAGAGTAGATGGAGAAATCGATCCACATGAGCAACATGGCTTGTCCAAGTTTTTTTTATAGATGAGGATATCATCAATGAAAAATAAGACAAAATGACAGAGAAAAGTACAAAAGACATGATTCATGAGTCTTTGGATAGTGGATGGAGCATTACACAAGCCAAAGGGCATGACCAAAAACTCATAGTGGCCCTCATAAGTTCTAAAGGCATTCTTAGGAATGTCAACCTCTTTCATATGGATCTGGTGGTAGCCAGAATGAATATCAATTTTAGTAAAGAATTGGGTGCCACTCAATTCATCCAAGAGGTCATCAATGACATGAATGAGAAATTTGTCTTTAATGGTGAGTTTGTTGAGGGTGCGGAAGTCAGGACACATGCGCCAAGAACCTTCTTTCTTAAGGACTATGACCACAGGAGAAGAGTAGGAGCTCATACTAGGGCAGATAACACCTGCGTTGAGAAGTTCTTGAACCATTTTCTCAATTTCATTTTTTTGGGAAAAGGGTTGATGATAGGGACAAATATTGGGAGGAAGGCTTCCTGGGACAAGGGGAATGGAATGATCATGAACACCACGGGAAGGAGGGAGTCCCCAGGGAGTGGAAAAAACCACTTTATGTTTAGAGAGGATGGATTGGAGGTCCTGTAGCACAGAGGGTGTCTTAGTTGCTTGTATGGAATGGAGTTGGGAAATAACACCATAATGACCTTTTTTTAGAAGCTTTTACATGTGATGGGAACTAATGATCTCAGGGGAACCGACGATGATGGTTTGAAACTTGTATTGTTGGCCCTACTGGTCGAATTTCATGGTCAATTCCTTAAAATCCATGAGAATGGGAGCCAAAGTCCTTAGCTAGTTTGCACCCAACACAATTTCACAACCGCCCATGTCAATAGAAAACATATGATATTTCAGGTGGTAGTCACTAATTTGGAGATGCACATTTTCACAACGCTATTCACCTCACCTCTTGAGGGAATAAGTTTGGATTTCTTCAGCATTTCCCTTCTAGTTTGCTATTTGTAAGAAGAGCTCTCACATAGGGGACTCAAGAGCCCTCCCTTGGAAGAAAAGGGGACCCATAATTCCCCCTTTTTCTTTGGTGTTTGCCCACTAATATAAACTTTTCATTGGTGGCATGAATATTGGTCAATTGTTTGATTAATTTTGGTTCTAATTTCCTTATGCATTGTAGTTTTGTTTCTTTAGTTGTTTATTTATTTCTTGTGTTTGATGTGTCTAATTCTTGCACTAACTTCTGTCATGTTCATCTAACCCAACTGGACTTGCAAGTTTCCCTCCTTTTCTCATTCAAGTGGCAAAAAGGATACAACAACCACCATTGCCAACGTTCTTGATCTAGATGGAGAAAACCATATCGAAATTTGGCCAACTCATCCGTAATTCTGTACAAAGAGAAATAATTTTCCATTTGAGTTACCCATCCAATGGGATCTGATCCATCAAATTTGGTCGCATCCACACGTGGAAGGCGTAGGTCACACTGAAAGTGATGGGGCTAAACATTACGGGAATGAGAGGAAGTTTTAGCTTCGGTATGCAAAGGTGGGTCAAATAAGGGAGGATCGCAGGGATATGCAGCTTGGTGCAGATCATCGTAGAGATAGATTCAAGATGGGTAGTAATGTCTTGTTTGAGGTCTTGTTTGAGTTCCTCGATTGAGGCAATGATGGAGGAATCCATGTTTTTATTGATGGTGGCAATATTGGCACTGAGTTGTCTCACTTCGTGTTGGGTCTCGGTGAATTTATATTGCAAGGTATTGAAGCGAGATTCCAAGTCTTGGCTACGGGTATGGGCCATGATAACGAGGGAACCGAAAAGGGGCAGGTAGGGTCAAAACATTTGCTGAAAAATGATAGGTATGAATGTGATAAGGGAAAAGAAAGAAATCCAATGGAATAGGTCTCAAATAATGGTGCAACATGATCCAGTTTTTTTTTTTTTTTACACCTGTGAAGTTATACTCTGATCTGAAGAATATTGCAGTGATGAAATGCCCAAATTCTTAATGATGTGTGTTATATATGCACTAAAAACACAGTAAAAACCCTTAATTAAATTTTCCACCCAGGGTAAGTAAACTTAGAGTTGTAGCAAAATATATGCCAAAGATAGAAGGGTCGGTAGGAGTATAGTCTAACTAATGAAGGTAGCTATCTAAGGCTAATATACTCAAGCAAAACTATCTAATGAGAAAACCCTAATAAGCAACTTGAAACTAGGTAACCTAAGTACTTTTGGGCCAAGGATCGATGGATAGTTCTAAGAAAACAAGTAAAAACCCTACTTGAAGCAAACTAGTTCATAACAATAAGAAAAAGCAACTATCTAAGCATATCAACAAGCAAATGACAAAAGAAAACTACTTTAACTTGCCAACCTATATTCAATGAGTAACTACCCTATGAAAGAAAATAAATAAACAAGCAAGCAAAGACACCTAACTAACCTACGAAAGAAGGTAAACAAGCAAGCAAATACAACTAACTAACCTATTAAAGAAAATAGACAACTTAGAAAAACAACTAGCTAACCTATTAAAGCAAATAGACAACTAAGAAAACGACAACTAACTACTCTAAGAAAACTTCTACTGCAAATAATCAAATGAAAACTTCTCATTGAACAACTATCTAGACTAAGAGGCAAGTGGACTAGATTCTTAATTCAAAACTATTTCTAATTCATGAAAGAAAATCTATTTAAGTGAAATCAAGAAGGACTAACAACTAATATTGAACCTATGATAAGAAAACTACTATTTGATCTATCAAAGCAAAGACTATCTACCCTACAACAACAATAAAACTATCTTCTAAACTATGAAAGAAAGAAACTATATCTTCTAATCTACAAAAACAAGAAACTATCTTTTAACCTATGAGAAAAATCAAATATAATGTTGGTGGTTGTGTGAGTGTCTTCGGTGTCTTATAATATCTCGATGGCACTTGAGAACAAAATATGACTCAAGTGGTATAAGCTCAACACTGATCTCAATAGCAAAGTGAAAGGTATGGATTAAACAATCCAAGGAGAGTTTAGCCATGACACAAGCAATGTTAAATACCCTACATATTCATGTATAAACCATCAACAGCATAACAAGATCATCATTATACTTCTATACTACATAAGAAAAATTCATACTTAAACTCAATCATTAACTAAGAAATACAATTGCAATTTAACTCTAGGAAAGAAATAAAATGAAATGAAACTATGCTAGATCTATTCTAACAATTCAAACTACAATAAGAAAGTGCTTAAGAATGGAAATTAAAATCTGACATTAAAAGTAAGCTGACAACTACTTTAATCAACAACTAATTAAACAAGATATATATATATATATAAATGAGATAAGCAAGCTATAATGAAAAACTAGAATTAACTCTATTCATCCATCAAATCCTTGTCGAAGAGAACCCAAATAAAAACTATGTTCTAGTCTAATTAAAACTTTGTTTTAAACTTGACTATAAAATCATAAAAGAAAGCATAATCTAATATCTAATTGCGCATGGGGTTAGTCTAGGGATTTGCAAATCCATTCCTAACTACAAGATCAATGCATGCTAACACAATCCATCATACTAACCTGCAAAAGAGAGTGAAATCAATTAAACTACAACAACAAACTAATTAGCACAAGAAAAATGCATGTACAGGAAATAAAGAGAACAACTAAACTATAAAATGCATAAAAAACAAAAAGAACAGTTACCAGACTGTTGGTGGGCCCCCCAGCAAGTCGTGGTCACTTTCTAAAAGCACACCATGAACTCAGCAATTTGAATTCACCATGAAAACTCAAAAATGCAGTTCTTGTATAATCTGGCAATGTAAAATAGAAAAACAGAGTGAAATCGTGTTTCTATCTATCACACTGATGTTTCTACTGCTCAACAACTATCTGACCATCCTAGTGGTATTTATAAGCTTACAGACCAAGTGGTCGACCACAGGAAGGTCGAACCACTTCTAAATTCGGCAAATTACAATAAATGATGCCCTAACTACTAAAACAGAACGAGACAATAATCGCTTAGCAGAACAACCAAAACCGAGTTGTCGGGAGATCAATAGCTAGAGGGGGAAAGCATAAACAAAACCCACGTTTTTTATTCTCCCATCACTGGCCGCCAATACCATAACCGCTAAGTCGCCCTCCATTTTTGTGCAATACACAGTGCTGGACAGAGTGTCGGATCAGGTACCGGAACAAGTGCTGGAAGGAGTGCCAGATCAAGAGCCGGAAGCAGAAACGTGGTGCATTTTCTCCCTGTAACATCAAAAACATGAATCAAATCCTTGGAAATGTAAAAACATGATGAATTATACTTGATACAATCATTAAACATGAATCATACATACCTTATGTCGATCATACCGTTTTAATCATAAAATTCTTCAAAAATCTCCTTCAAAAGATGAAAAACACATATGTACATGCGGTAAAAGTGTATAATAACCGTCCTAAAAGTGATCATATCTCAGGCCCAACATTACCCCCACACTTACGATTTTGCAGGTCCCACTGCAAACAAAAAGAAGTTACCCCTCATGACTAGGCTTGTTGTGGAGGGTTGGCTTTAGAAGCCTCTCCATCTTGTTGTGAAGACTTTTCCTTGTGCCTCTTATATTGCTTTAGCTGTGCTCTAAGGATGCGGTTGGATTTGGTCATCTCATCGACCAATCGTTGAAGAGAGTTAACTTTTGTTTGAATGACTGCATTGTCATGATGAAGGTGTGTATCTATTGTCTTCCTTTCCTCCAACTGTTGGAGAAGTTGATGGTTTTCCTTTTGTCGCTCCTCTATGGTTGGGGCAGAATCGGTGATCTTTGAGGAAGACTTAGATCCTTTGAGGGAGGTGGAAAATCTATTAGTTTTAGGATCTAGAGTAGGCATGGGTGAAGTAGGAGTGATGGGAGATAGGTAAGGTGAGGTAGGTTTTGATTTTGTTTACCTTAGTGGATCTAATCCATCCACAAAAACTTCCCTAGGTTTCTTGTGAGGGCTCTCAAGGTTGGAGGACACTTGGATAGGGTCCGAAGCATGTGGAGGTTTTGCATAAGGCTTGGTTCTTGTTCTCTGGGTACTCTTCCGAAAGGGTTCTTTACCAAATCGATTGGCTCCCCTCTTGTTTGTGGGAATGATGGGAAAGTCTTGCTACATTACTTCTTGAATATTTTTAGGTGTAGGATCAAGAGAGAGTGAAGGCATTGGGGGCTTAACAATAGACTTATTTTGGTCTTTTCTCTTGGTATTTTTACTCGATGAAGAAGTAGGGATATCAACAAGCTTTTGGTATTGTTCCAAAAAAGAGAGGGTTTGTGAAAGGGTGTTTGGAGTTCTTGGAGAGTGAGGCTTGGATAGAGAGATAGTTTTTAGGCTAAGTGGCTTTTTGCCGGTCTTAACTGTCAAGTGAGGGTTTGCAAATTGGTAGATAAAGGCATCCCAATTTGGCCCATGTTTCTCTAGTTCGGCAAGAATGAGGAGTTTGATCAAGCCATGGTGGAAGAGACTATTATGGGGGTTAGTCACATTCTTCCTCACTTGAGAGGACATCTTCTCCAAGCTTTTGAGAAAATAGAAGGGGAAGTTCAAAGGTTTTTTGAACACAAAATGAGCCAACAATCTGAAATGACAAGCTTTCAAGGTGGAATATCTACCTTCACATGTAATTAAACTTGTAATGATTATGAGGGGATTGATCAATTCCACCTTTATCCACTCCTTAGCATACCCTTTTTCTCCTGAAATGCTCTCGAATTCAGGCTTAAACACTCTGTTATAACTTGAGCGCGGAAATTGGTGGTTTTTGAACCATCTATCTCCCATACTTGGGAGCTTTATAGCTGCAGCAATGGAATCTTATAAAACTTCAAAGGTAAGAGACACTACATGTGTTGTCTTACCATCGAAACTGACTGCAAATTGCATGGAGAGGCCGCCATCGTGGCCCTGCAAGCTAGAAAAAATGGCCCCCAACCTATGCGCAAAAACACTTCTCTGCATTGTGCATATTCGAGAATGGAAAACAAGTCTTCATAGGAGGAAGGTTTGTATCTCCTGGGCATTGTGACAGAGGTGAAATTAACCAAGAAAGGGAGCAGACAGGCCAAGAGATGGCATGAATTGGGCATGGTCTGAGCGCGATTTGAACAGGGGATGAATTGGCAGAGGTTGGGTGTGATTCCTTAATGCAGGGTAGAGCAAATGGAAAGGGAAAATGGAGATAATGGTTGCCCAACCCGATTTTGAATGTGCTTATGGTAGAGTACGTTGAACACATGTGCACGCGAGATGCCATGTGTGGGAATTTTGAATTCGATGGCTTGTTTTGATGCATTGTAATGATGCGTGGTTAAATCAATGTCCAAGTCTTTTGGCTTGGACATTTGATCATAAACATATGGAGCATATACAATCAATGTATGCAACTAATTCAATTGAATGTAATTGAGTTTTGGTTACCTGGAATCTAGGACAGTTACTGGTGTGTAATTCACATGGCACTTCATTCGGCACCTCATACGACATTTCATATGGCACCTCATATGGTACTTCATCCGGTACCTCTGTGTTAAATACATTTTCATTTCTTGTAATGGATAGCCTGCAAATTTGAAGTGTTTTTTACGATCACAGTGGTTTAATGAGTAGAGGCAGAATGCTCCATTGTGGTTGATTTTTCCACCATGCTCACTCAATCCTTTTGCATATGACATATAATTTCAAAACCTACAATGAATGGGTTATAGAAAGCATAAAACATGTATTGTCGATCCTACAATAGGCAGCTTGTAAAAACCGATAAAGAGTGGTTTGTTAAGTATATGTTCAGTAATTTATAGCACACAAGAGTTTAGCACTTTAGAAATAAAATGACTATTAATGTAATAACCTGTATCATGGTAATAATACAAAAAATATTGCAAAGACTTATTTTTCTAGGCAATGATCATTTGTCAGCTCATGAACCCCTCCCCCGCACCTAAGTATTATGACACCTCACAATAAAAAGTATAGGAAACCAGTCAATATCCCCCAATAGCCAAAGATTTATAGTATGTCAAGTGTAAAGATAAAATTTCACATATTGGTCTATCGAGACGGTTAGAAGATGGCCCCACCTATTGTCGGTCAATTTGCATAGGTTGTTGCATAGGTTTTATCATTAATGTCAAACTTTTTGCTGAGAGTTCCTTCGGAATTCAGGAATTCAGAAATTACAAGTTGAGAGATTCAAGAATTCAGAGATTACAAGTTGAGAGAACGGAGGCATGCTTCTCGATATACCGAAACACAAATTTGTGATTCAATCCAGACCGTTGGATCATGGAGGGTCAAGGATCGTCAATCCAAATATAAGCAGAAATCGGATATTGGGAAACAAAGAAAGGAGGAGCTCCAACCTTTGACATCACGATACGCAAAATCGCGAAACACAAAGTCCCGAAAGGCTATGAGCCGTCGATCAGAGCGCAAAGTTCCGATGAGATCAGGACTGTCTAGTCACAAAATACTAAAAGGGACACATGTCACATGATCTACGGTTTCGATATTTTTTGTTGGAGGTCATGAATCCCTGATGGCCAAAGTACCGAAACCTCGACAACCATCCATCTCGATGAATGATTAAGTCATGTCCGTTGGATTAATCATTGGAGGGGTAATATAAGAGTCGTATATGACCGTTGATCCGTCCCCAAGAATTTAATGAGAATCGTCTAATATATATCCACCAGATCAATTGTGAAGCCGTCAGATTATTTCGGGGATCGCGATTTGGAGTGTCGAAACACTGCATCACTGAAACACCAAAATGTGAAATGCCAAAATGCCAAAATGCAGAGTACACGTGGAAAGAGGTCAGCGTTTCGCTGACTAGAAAGTCAAGAGAGGAGTGCTCTATCTTCTGAAATCATGATAAGATGAGGACCGTTGGATGCGAAGGACACGTGGCTAGCGATTATCATTTCGTTGACTGACAGTCAAAGGAAGAAAATTCACCAACCTTCTAACTCCCGAAGTGCGAAACGTGAAAACACCTTTTTGGTGTAGGCTGTGGTTACCGCCAGTGGTCGTATGAGAGGGAGGAGCTAGCACAAAGATAAGCCCCATTTCGTGGATCACAACATGAAGAGGCAAGATGTCTTCACCTCAGCATTGCCAATATGCGAATCGCGAAAGCACCTTTTTTATTAAGCCCGTGGTCACAACCAATGGGCATATGGTTTAGAAAAAATGTCTTGTCGAAGTGCTCGAGGCTTGTTTATGTTGAAAAGTCAAAACTCAATGTATGCTCATTGAACGACGCTGATTAAATGATGAAACAGATCGAACGGTTGTTGTTCTTCTTGATGCCTTAGCCAATAATAATTTTTGTAAGGTAGTTGTTCAATTATTGTAACTAATTCTTCGAAGCATGAGGATTCTAATGTACACTCTGATTGTCAAATAAATTGTTTGAGATATTGTGGGTGACAAGTGGGGAATAATGGTGGAGCCAAAGCTCTGAAACAGTGAGAATAAATGATGAAAACAGAGCAAAGATTAAGGAGAGAATATATATGCGCAGATTGATAAATTTATGAGGTTTGGTCAAGGATGGATTCTGATATGAATATATAAACAGAGAGGACTTAAATGTCTAATATTTGATAGAGAAGATAAAGAGTTGGTTTGCAGGTTCTTAGTGACAAAGAAGGATTCCAGGGTGGTAGGGAGGAGCAAGGGGAGACTGTAAAAGTCTCCTGTACAAGTTGGTGCTTGTACATCTGGGAGTTGTAGATTCCATTCAGTAGGTGCTGAAGAAACAAAGGTAGCAGCCTCATCTTGGTTGTAGCTCAGATAAAATAAGAATGTAAAGAGGAGTTGGATCTTGCCTTTTATTCATAAGAAGAAGAGGTTTTTCCCTTTTGGGTTTCCTCATGAAAAATCACTGTGTCACTGTTTTATTTATGTGATTGTCTATTTATTGATTAATAAGTAATCTGCTTATCAAATGAAAGAATTTTTATACAACTAATTCACCCCCCCTCTGAGTTGACTTATCTTGTTCAACAATTGGTATCAAAGAAGGTTACTTCAAGATTCAGTTTAATCATTGGAAGTTTGATCTTTAATAATGGATAAGAAATTTGATTTTACTAAACATGGATTACCTTTGTTTGATGGACATAATTATGCTTTTTGGAGTATCAGGATGAAGTTGTTTTTGCAGTCTCAAGGAGTAGATGTTTGGCAAGCTGTGTTGAATGAATATAAGGCTCCAGCAACAGTTCCAACAGATGTTGCAGGGAAGAAACTCTATGAGAGTAATTCCAAAGATATGTATGCAATACTTGGAGGATTGGCAGGTTCAGAATTCGTTAAAGTAATGCATTGTGAGTCAACAAAAGAGATATGGGACAAACTAAATAATGTATATGAAGGAGATACTAAGGTAAATAATGCTAAATTACAATCATATAGAATTCAATTTGAAAGTTTAAAGATGGAAGAATCTGAAGATATAGCTACCTATTTCTTACGTATTGATGAAGTAGTCAATACTATGAGAGGTTTAGGAGAAACAGTTGGAAATGGTATTATTTTGCAAAAAGTGCTTAGATATTTACGCACAAGATTTGATCCCAAAATATCTACTTTAGAAGAAAGAACTGATATTGTTACATTACTAATGGATGAGTTGCAAGGAATACTAACAACATATGAGATGAGGACATCTAATGAAAATCCTTCCAATAAGGAAGTAGCTTTCAAGGTAGCAAAGAAGGACAAGAAAAAGGTTGAAACATAAACCAATAATCATGAGGATTCAGAAGAAGACATGGAAGAATCTAACTTTGTCAAAAATCTAAAAAGAGGTACTGGAAAGTACAAAGGTAAACTTCCTCTGAGGTGCTTTGATTGTGGTAGAATAGGGCATTTTTCTTCTAATTGTCCTTTCAATAAACATTCTGATGGAGAAGAAGAAAGTAATGTCAAAAACAAAAATATAAGAAAATCTATAAGAAGCCATTTCAATGAAATTTTTATAAAAAGAAGATTCTATTCATAAAAAATAATAGTGAGTCCTCAGATATAGATGAAAGTGATGAAAGCTTAGATATAGGACTTTTTATGGCTATTGAAAATCAAAATGATAAACTTATTGAAGAAGAAGAAGGTGAAGTTGACCTAGAAGCTGAACTTGTAAGTGCTTTGTTTGAACTAAAGAAAGTAAGAAGAGAATGCAAACAATTCAAAAGAGAAATTGAGAATCTAGAATTTGAATTACATAAATCAAATGGTTTAATTGAGAGCACTGAAATCATGTTAATTGACTTAAATCTTAAAATAGAAGAGGCTAGAGTGATTAAAGAAGCTCTAACTAAAATGCTTGCACAAAAGGATAAGGAAAATGAAGGTTTAAAATTTGAAGTAGTCTCATTAAGAAAGAATGTACAAGAAAATAACATGAATCATAGTTCTTAAGTGTTGGATCAAATTATTTGTAGTCAAAGATCAACATATGATAATACTGGAATCGGTTATAAATATGCAGTAACTAATGGATGTTCTAGTTCAAGTGTTGAGAAAACAGGAACAAAGGATAATCATAAAAAATTTACTAGCAATAAGATTGAATCAAAAAGGCAAGAAGAGAATAAGGCTTCAATAGTGCATAGAATAAGTTATGGCAGACATCAAAACAGGTTTGAAGGCTATTGTTTCTTTTGTTATAAGTATGGACATAAGGCTACATTTTGTAATAGTTTCTCAAGAAAGATAAATTCACATAACAATCATGAAAAGTCTAATTTTGAATATGGAAGAAGACATAGTAAAACGAGTCAAAGTAATATAAACTATTCTTACAACAGATTTGACACTTTAAGATATGAGACCGAATGTTATAAGTGTAACAACTTTGGGCATATGTCAAGAAATTGTCCTATGAATTTTCAGAAATTTAATGAACCTATTTACACAGATATGAAAACCAAATATTGGAAAAAGAAAAGTGAAAATCTGAACACTGAAAAATGCATCATAGCTCTACAAGCAGATCATAAAGTTAAGTGGTGTGTGGATAGTGGATGCTCAAAACATATGAAAGGCAGAAAACAAATCTTTGATTCTTTAGATGAAAGAAAAGAAGGTTCAGTCACATTTGGTAATGATCAATCAACTCGAATAGTTGGAAGAGGCACTGTTTGTTTGAACAAAGACATAATGGCTGAAAATGTTTTACTGGTTGAAAATATGGAACATAACTTGTTGAGTGTAAGTCAAACATGTGATAAAGGGAATCTTATGATATTTAATTCTAAACAATGTCAAATCAGGGATGTTAAAACAAATCAGTTAGTTGGAACAACTATACGGACATCAAATAACATATACATTTTAGATGAGAAGGATGAAAATTTCTATCTTAGACATGAAGATGAAAGTTGATTGTGGCATAAAAGACTTGGGCATATTAACTTTGACAATCTGATTCAGTTAAATAAAAAGGAGGCAATAAGAAACTTACCTGTCATAAAGAATCTTTCCAGCTCTATTTGTAAACAATGTCAACATGGTAAACAAACTAGAGTCAAGTTTAAAACAAAGGAATATTCTACAACAAAACCTTTGGAAATAATACATGCTGATGTATGTGGACCTATGAGGACAACAGGTCTAAATGGTGAAAGAT